>RJWT010017323.1:0-19419 GCA_004365215.1 Cuniculus paca | reverse complement strand
ACACAGGTGCACGCACGGAGGGTGGAGGGTCTGCGGAGTCCTAAGCATGCTCTGTCAACACACTCCTGGGCCTCTGTGGGACAGACGGGCACCCACTAGATGCTGCCCACATGAACCACTGCCATGTCATGCTCTGTCAGTAGAGGTCAGCCACACATATTTCAAAGACCTCCCTCAGTCCTTTCTTCATTACTCTCCTTCCCTCTCAACCTTATCTTCTCCACATTGGAGGAACAAATTTAAAACCAGATCAGTTGCACACAGAAACAGAGGTGATTTTGCACTGTCTTGCAGCCTCACCATGTGGCTGTGCTGCAGAGGTGCTGTCCGCTAACACAGCTTTGCCTCGCGGTCCATGCTCTTCCTGAAGCAGAACCCAAAGATCTGCAGAAACAGTAGCATCCCCACCAGAACACAGCCATGTCCCAGCCTCACCTGTGAATGCTGAGGGACAAAGTCCCCTCTCCCATCACACTGACCACAGGGCAGATGGCTTCACCCTCCCCAGCAGATCAGGCTGGGCGTGTGCGGCTGCCTTCCCATCATGACCACATGACAGGACCTGCAGGCTAACTGGTGCCAGCCCAGAGGGCAGTGGCAAATGACAAGATCGCCTGTGAAGGCTCTTCCATCTCTTAACTGCCTACCAGCCTTTCACTGGGAAGAGTTAACAAATTGTCAGCACAAAGACCACAGCAGTGGCCGCTGCCCTGCTAAAGCTCCTAAAATGGGCTACTCAGGAGGCCAAGGGGGCTGAGTGACACTGGCCTTGCCCATGCTAGACAGGGGCTCTGCACTGAACTCCATGCCTAGCCCTGCTTTTCTTTGTCAATGTCTGGCTGACATCACCATTTAACAAAATAACGCCTTTACCCCTCCCCGCACGACATAACAAAAACCAGTCCAACTTTCTACATAATTTTCTTCATAAGAGAAGAATGTAAAACTCAACAAGGTTGATTAATGTGCCAGGTTATGTAAATACCGAATGCACTTGATGGTGGTTTACTAAGGCTATCATTCCACTATCAATCTGCTAACCAGGCACCCACAGCTACAAAAGAGAGAACACAAAGAAAAGAAAGGTGAAAAAACTATGTGTGCGCCCAGCCAATAGCCCAAAAAAAAAAGCCACTTAGGGATTCGCCTGCCTACTGACTCATTTTAATACAAAATGTCTCACAAATCTCCCTGTGCCACTGACAAATCACCAGCTGAGGCAAATCCCGGATAATGAAACACTGTAAGAAGAGCTCTTTTTAATAATTTAGCCCATCAAGGAGTGGCTATTGATTCTTGTTTTCAGCAGAAGGAGAGTGTTATCTGCAGGCTTACAGCTCAGTGACAACATCAGGGAATTTAATCACAGTGCCTTTCCTGCCACTTGACTCTCCCGCTGCAGTCTAGGGTTCTGTCATCCTCACCGGTGTCTAGAGAAGCCCTGATCTACAAGTGTGGCAGCCCTACTTAGCCCACGGCAAGCACAACAGCACTGCAAACTCTACAGACTAAACACTCCTGTCAAGCATCACTTGCCATGTGTTTTTCTTAGAATTTTTTAACAATTCACCAGATGTTATTTGCATTTCCATCTTATTTGTTAACAAATCTGCTTGATACCTTAGGAACAGAATCATCATCAAATCAGTAATTGTGCCAGTCTCTGGACATATGTGGATATTTTTAATATACCCAAGACAATGCTACTAAGAAAAGGAAAAGCCAGAAAAAAGTGGTAGGCAACAAACACTATTTCCCAATTCTAAAATAGGAAGGTCAAAAAAAAAATCCCCAAAATTAAGCAAATACTAAAACTAGCAGTAAAACAGTAAAAGTATTCTTGCATCGTCAAGTACTAGAGAAAAATACAAAACAAAACAAAAAATGTAGGCTGAAAACAAGCTGGTGTGCTTTCAGATTCAAAGACAACTCCAACTGCTGTCATCCCTGACAGAGCTCCAGGTTAGTTACATGCCCTAACCCTGCTCCTAACCGACTCCTTCCACATCACTCTGTTCCTGTGGCGAATCCACCCCATTCTCAGGGTCTGTGGGAGTGGGTGGGGTGGGGAGGCATTCCAGTGCCCATCTCCCTTAAGAAGCCATTCCCAAACATTCTCCCAGCAACCCCTGGATCCAGGTATGGCAATCCCAAGTCCCCTCAAGCCCAAGGTCGCCCCGCATACATCTTCTGGGAGGGGGCATCTACCGGTTGCCTTGTTGGGCCCAAGCACTGCCAAGGGTGCTGGGGCAGCACAGCACTCGCTCAGCTCACCAGGCATCGAGAGGAAGCACTGTCTGCCAGAACCCAGGGCAGCGGCAACACAGTCGAAGGCGCCCACTCTTCTGCTTCTGGAACGCGCATCGATGTTTCTGTAACAGACTCAAAGCCCCCAAGTCGGCATCACAGCCAACATAAATCAATGAAAAGGAAAGAGTCGCGGGCTCCACTTGCTGGAAGACGTATATACTTGCGCATGTGATGCACCTGTGGTTTTTTGTTTGTCTGTTTGTTTTTTGGTACCAGGGATCAAACTCATGACTTCACTCTTGCCAGGCAGCCCCTTATGTCGCTGAGCTAAATTCCCAGCCCCATGATGCACATGTTTTATAAGTTACACAAGTTCATATGACTTCAAACAGTTCAGAACAAAAATTTGAATGAAAAAATAAAAAATAAAAATAAAATTGAGCTAAGATTGCTGTCTGCTCACTCCCACTACAGCCAGAATATGCTGGGACTTAGCGAAGCGAGTAGGGAACTAAAAGCAGGGAGAAGCGTGGCACTTCAACCTTAGTTTGTATCTGTCCCTTAGGGTCTTTAGTAGCTTCACACAAAGTATAACTCTGGGTAGGATTCCTGCTCAACTTTGCATACAGGTACTACCCCTTCAAGACTGAGGTGAATAAGGTATTTTCAAGATCTGTAGGGACCCTCAGTGGCCAGCTTTTCCTAGTGGTCTCCAGACAGTGTCCTAAAGCAGACCCCATGATGCAACCACCCGCTAAGCAGAAGCAATTACCCCAGATGATCTGACACTGCCCCCAAGGAGAAACAGGATCACCCCCTCAAGCCATGAGGACTTCTCCACAGCCACCACACAGAACCGGTCCTGAGAGAAAGATCCACAGACCAAGGCTCGACCAGGATTAACCATTCTGCCAGCTACACAAACCAATGCTTCCTGTGTTCACCTTTCCTGTAAAACCACAAAGTTCCTCTCAATCAGTCCCTTGAAGACAGAGCTGGAACTGCTGTTTGTCTTTCCTGGCAAGGCCAGGCTGGCTAAAGCTCTTCCCAGCCTTTTCCCACTGTTCATCTCCTTGACTGGCATATTGGGAGGGATGACGGAGCCTGGTGTGCTGCAACCCCAGCAGCTGGGGCTTTCACCCTAAAACTCTGGTAACAGGAACACGCTCTTGGTCTCATATTTCCTCCTTTCCATGAGAGGTAGAAGGCAAGGTAAAGATACACCCAACAGTTGTTTCCTTGTAAGCACCAATAGACACAGCAGTTTACAGTGGCTGTTATTTATTGGCCAAGTAAGATCCTGATTGTGGAATGTTGTATTTCTATTGACGGTGCTGTACAATCACATTTAGCGCATTCCATTAGAAATATCACCTGATAATTTTTTAATATCAGGGTTTTTTTTTGCTGTTTTATAAATGAAACAATTTTAATTCAACCTCTGAGAGTCAACTATTTTAGGGACTGCAAACAAAAGCATAAAGAACAGTCCCTTCTCTTAACCTAGCCAAGAGAACAGAAATATGAAACAGGGATGTGGGCTGGGGATTTAGCTTAGCAGCTTGAGCACCTGCCTGATAAGCGTGAGGTTGTGAGTTGGATCCCTGGTACCAAAACAAACAAACAAAAATACAGGGGTAGTGGTTAACAGTTTCTCAGAGAGGAACAAGAGAAGGGAGAGGAGGAAAGCATGAATTTGAATTTTCATCTCAATGACTATCTTACATTCTTAACATTCATTTTTATTAATTATATACTTTACAACCTTATTAACAGAGTTCTGAGCTTTGAGCTTTTGATTCTGAATAAACTCACCTACAGTCAATTAACTAAGCAATTAAATGCTAGTATAACCATCAAAAGCTAGAATATAAGTAAGATGAACCCAGTACATGCCAAAAATGCCACCAGTACATTTTTGCCAGGTAAAGCAAAGTCACCTCACAGCAAGCTACACTTATTCTGACAAAGGTTTCTCAGTGTTGGCAATACAAACTGAGTAACAGAAGAGTCGCTCATCACAAGAAACCAAGTGGTCTGCACACATTCCTAGGAACCTGGGCTACAGCAATCAGTAACAGATTTGTACTAGAGACTATTTTATTTCAGAAAAACAGCCTCGCCCATCCTATTGAATTAATGTTTATGTTTCAGATCTTAATAGTTGTGTAATTCGACGTTAAATTGATAAATTACCTTTTATTATTTTAAAAAGCAAAACAGAAAAAAGGATAGAAATAATACAGTATTTAAAAAAAAACAGTAAGACATCAACACTAGTTAATACACCAGATATTGCTATCTTAGAAGTAATTGCTCAGGTTAATAGCTAAATCTTGGAAATTACCCAAATGCCCATCAACCACAGAATGGATAAAAAAGATGTGGTAGTTTTACACAATGGAGTATTACTCAGCTATAAAAAAAGGACGAGAAATTAAGTAACATGGGAGAACACAAAAAACACTTATTTTGGGTGTACAACACACTCAAGTTTGAGAAGTGTAAGAAATTGTGAACCTGCACCTTAAGTTCTGCATTCTGAAGGGCTGATGATTTAGCTCAGAGGCCTAAGCGTCTGCCTGACAAACGCGAGGTTGTGAGTTCTATCCCTGGTGCCACAAAAAATAAAACAAAATAAAATAAAATAAAATAAAATAAAATAAAATAAAATAAAATAAAATAAAATAAAATAAAAATTGTTTTAAAAAAAAGTTCTGCATTCTGCACAGGATGAGGTCAGCTGTGCTTTTTCAACAGCAGCGGGGTGCTGGGCAGACCCCTCTCTAAAGCCAGTGGTCCATCAAGGTCTGCAAAGCGCTTGTGAGACAGAGACAACCACAAGGACAGAAGACAAACTCCTGGGCCCTTAATCTGCTATTCATTAAAGGCATGGCTTGTGTTTTCTGCAGAAGTAGGCGGGGACTTGAAAGCTGCTTTGGTTATTAATAAAATAAAATAAAATAAAATAAAATAAAATAACACCAGCGACTCTTCAGACTGCCTGAGGGCAACCAAAAGCAGAGCGCAGCTTGCCCCTCCTTTACTACCTAGAACTCCATCCTCCTCACTTCCTTGCTCAGCTCTCAACATCCTTTAGGGAGTGTCCTCCAAACACTGGCAGTGAAACCATACATAATCCGTCTCACCCCCCTCCAAGACTGAGAGACTGAGGACATCAAGGAATGACCTTTATAAGAACATTCAACTACCAATAAGCACCCAGAAGTCCCACCATTGTCCTCCACCCGCAGTCACCTTGGATGCCAACATGGCCTCCGCACAACTGAGACTGCCTCAGGAAGCAGCTTGAATTGCCTGCTCAACAGTAAGGACTTCTCCAGAGCCATCTTGCTACCAGAACTGAGATAACGCCCACCCAGCCCCCAGTCCCCAACCCCCAATGGCCCCTGTAAAAACTAGCCTGTTCCTCTCTTCAAGGACAGTCTGACCCCCTCCATCAGCACCTGCCCACTTCAGCTCCTCAGGCGGAAATCCCCTCCCACTTCCTCTTACTTTCTAACTGTGCCTAGAAAGCTTGCCCAGCCCCGTCACTGAAACACCCTGAAAGACTGTGTTCACTCAGAGCCAAGAACCCACCGGGGCCTGGTTAATGTCCTCATCGCCTGCCCAGGGAGGCCTCCTCAGAACCCACCTTGTGTCGAAGAAAGAGCCATCTCTGGGGGTGATTCGAGAACCACTGAATGCGAATTTTGGTTTTAAAAGTGAAGAACTGAGTTTCAGAGAGATCACTAGATCATCCAACTAAAGCACATGGCCAACAGGACTCAAACCAGTGCTGCCACTTCAGCAGCAAAAACGTGCGGTGTTTTAGCCACTTCCCTGATCTGGAGGAACAGTACACAGACAGGTCCAATTTCATAAATATTAAAGGCTAGCAAACAAAAAGAACGGGTCACAGAGCCAGGCATGATAGTGCATACCTGTTAGGCCCAGCACTCTGGGAGACTGAGCAGAGGATGACAAGTTTAAGCCCAGCCCGGGAAACGTCAGTAAGATTGTCTCAAAATGAAAAATAAAGAAAGATCAACAATGTAGCTCAGAGAAAACCATGGGATCAAACCCCAGTCTTAGTCTTTTAGTGTCTGTCTGTCTGTCTCTTGCTCTCTCTCTCACATACATACACACACACACACACACACACACACACACACACACACACGGGCACACTTGATAACAGGCTGAGTACTGAGGTAAAAGTGGAACAGGAAAAGAAAGGATCAAACCACCAAAGGGGGAGGGGGGACCCCGCCTGCACTTCCTCATGGAGGAGGCTGTTTGCTGTGGAGGAGGGGGAGACACCAGGCCATAGCACGCCAAAAGGAAAAGAAATGAAAGATACTCTGTATATACATGTGATAGGAGATATAGAAATCAGGGGTTTTCTGTATTCTGCTGCATACTAACTGGAAATATCATTTATGAACTTGCTAGAAAACCTTCTGTGTTTATGGACAAGAGCATTCCGAAGTCCAAACAGACTTACCCACAACAACTTCTCACCACTTCCACTACTATAAATACTCAACTCTCTGCTGAACTGTAAGGCAGAGTTCTAATAATGCTTCAGGTCAAACTCAGAATTCAACTTCATTTTTTTAAACAAAGAAAAATCTCAAAAATGGTGTTTGCCATCCATATCACGAAGGGTTTGTTTGCCCTTTTCTGTAATTAATAAAACAACAAGAAATTTTCCCAGGAAATTCTCCTAGGTTTTTTTTTTTTTTTTTTTAAAACAAAATCTTTTCGAGACAGGGTCTCACTATGCAGTTCAGGCTGCCCTTGAACTCATTTTGTAGCCCAGGCTGGCCTTGACCTCAGTGATCCTCCTGCCTCAGCCTCCCATGTGCTGGGATTACAGGCGTGCACCACCACATCCAGTTCACAGACTTACTTTTATAACACTGTCTCTCAATAACTTCAATAAATCGATCTACAGATATTCACTTTAAAAACAGGATATATCAACCCTTTCCCAACATATTTTAAATAGGTCACTAAAATAAAATCATACAGTAGATTAATCTCTATTATTGACAGCAGGTAATAAATTTGTTTTAAGAAACAAATACTGACTTTTACATAACCCAGCTGAAACTAGAATCCAGTTATTTCAAGTCAGGTACAATATAATATGGTTAGAATTAGAGATTTAAAGTAGTTTGGCAATTCATTATCTGCTGGCAAGATAGTTGGATTATGTCAAAACATCTTTACTATGCCATGCTCAAGATAAGGAAAAGTCAAGCCAATAGTCTTTGCCCTAAAACCTGCTGTACGCCTGGCTCAGGGTGACCTTTTAGCACTCCCATACAAGCCAGCACAGACACTGTGAAATTCCTTAATAAAGAGCTTTGAGTAATCCTAATTAAACAAGCTTATTTTAAATATAAACTTGCATTTCACTTTACCTAGGTGTTTTTAAGTTTACCTGTTCTAAAAATCTACCTAGGTGGTATCTTAAAAAATTCAAAACAGGTTCTATTTAAATTATTTCCCAATCTACACTAGGAAATTACGTGAAAGAATGGAAAACTATAATTGAAATTTACTAATGGGCAGTACTAATATACATACCTTTTAAAAAATTACCAAACAAATATTTGAGATACTTCAGAGAACAAATCTTTTTAAAAGAACAATCTCTTCTTTTCCATGTTTCTTTACTTTAACCATCAAGCTGTAATTAATCTGACATAACTTTTTCCTTTCATCATGAGAATTTCAATTGAAGAGGGATAGAATAGTTCTTCTGTCCCTTTAGAAAGCATGTTATCTTAAAAGTGAGTAGGAAAAAAACTGGGTAGTCAATTCCTAAAAACAGATATAAACGCTATGTGCAGAGTGATGATCGAAGACTTTCCAAACTCAGATTTTCATTAAGAAAATATATTTATTTAAGGGATAACACGGAAAGACCAAGTACCTGCCACTCAAACTGTGTATGAAATGAACAGAGAAAATGCCAACTTCGCAGCAAGAAGCATAATAATTTCTACAGATTCCACAATGGGAGTAATTTTTAGTGTGTGGCTTAAGCTTCAGGCCTCAGGGGAAAACCAGCACCCTGTGAAAGCACGCCATCTCTTCCTCCACTAAATGCCTGGAAGTTACATGGGATGCTGCTGCCAAGCAACAGTAATGTCCAAAATAAGGCTAGGCAAGAAAAACTGCAATCTTATTTCTGTGGGCTGAAATGTCACCAGCAATTTTTTTTTTTTTTTTGGCAGCACCAGGGATTGAGCTCACAACCTCACACTTGCCAGGCAGGCACTTAGGCCACTCAGCTAAGTCCCCATCCCTTGTCTTTTTGAGACAGGGTCTCACTATGCCATTCAGGCTGGCCTTGAGCTCACTTTGTAGCCCAGGCTGGTCTCGAACTCACAACGATCCTCCTGTCTCAGCCTCCCGAGTGCTAGGATTACAGGCATGAGCCACCAGGCCCGGCCACCAGCAATTATTTTAGTAAAAGTAATTCTGGAGAACTTGTGAAGCCTGGAAGCTTCATACACTTGTTCGAATTCTTTAGTCAGTCAAACAGTTTATGAAAGACCCCAAAAAAGGGCAGGGTCAGAAGGTCTAAGACTGCCTGTAAGTAATAAAGCTCAGTGCGTTAACCCTTAAAGAAGAGAAAGCTCAGTAAAACTTGCAATGGGTCATTAAACCCAGCATAGAACTACAATAAGAGAAAAGCCTACTTAAATCAGAGGCATTTATGAAAGCATGTGGCCTCTGAAATCTCTGTTCTGAAGACATGGCTTAATGTCTCCTTCGGGGAAAAGGCTATGAACATAATGGGAAGTCAACCTTCAGAACAAACTGGCTGGCAACCAGCTTTTCCAGTTACGAAAACAACCGCTCCACATAAAAATGAGCTGACCCGGAAGCAAGGTGTGTGTTCTCTAATACCAATACGAGTGCGCCTTTACATGGCAGTTTGGTTCAGCAGGATTTTATGAATTTTTTTTAAACAATTTGCTATGTTAATCTAGTAATCATCTTTCACTGAAGCTAGCTGGATTGATCCCAGCATTTACTTTAGCAAGTCTTTGGATATATAAAAGCAGTGTGCCTGACCTTGCTCAATCTGGTGTACCTGATGTCAAGTGGGAAGTCACAGTAAATAATAAAGAAGTGGAGCAGCCTCAGAAACTCCTACAGGGCTAACGAGGCCACCAGACTGCTCTTTCTAAGTAGTAAGTGGGGAACAAGTACAATCACCTTCACTTGTAAACAGCAATTCATAATAATTTTTCAATTTTAATCATTAAACGGAACCAAACTGGCAAGTATAAAAAGCACTAGTAATAGAAATGATAGTACTACTAAAGGAAAAAACACTGGAATATTCTTCATACACTAACATGACATGTAGTCACACATGTTTAAGCTAGATATTGAGTAATGCACTCTTGGTCTTTACTAAAGTAAATGGGAAGCTGGATGTGGCTGGTCCATAGTCCCAGCTACCTGAGAGACTGAGGCAGAGGAATTTCTTGAGCCCAGGAGTTTTGGGACAAAATGTAAATGGTGTACAGCACTACATGGACAACTTTAAGAACACCCCTTATGGGTCAAAGAAAGTCACATTGGCCAGTGAGAAGACACCAACCTAAGACAATGGTGGCCCTGGGCATAAACAGCCCCTCAACCAAATGCCATTCATAGAAAGCTAATTCCTGATGCTGGGCATGAGCTCCCAGCTCCGTAACCAGAGCAGGTGTGTCTAGGTTGGCAGAGAGTCACTTTAGGGAAATACAGGGCCCAAATTCTTAACACGGTTTTACTTGAAACCAAACAATAAAAGCAAATCAGCAAGCACTACCAACTAATACATTTCAAATGTATAATAAATGCTATTAAGATGAATAAAGAAGAGAACTTACTGCAGCTGTTGGTCACACTTTTTTTGTTTTTAAAAGGAAAGGACACTAAAGATAAACCACTACAACTGCTGACAGAAAACAAAATTTGCTAATATTTAAAAAGGGTTCTGAGGTACTCAGTAGGCTAGGTCAGGAGTTTGACATTTGAGGTCAGCCTGGGCAACTGAGCAAGATACCGTCTCAAAATAAAACTTTAAAAGGGATGAGGATTTGCTCAGTGGTAGTCAACCTCTATTCCACAAAAATTAATTAAGTAATTTAAAAGGCTTCTTAGAGCTGGGCATGATGGCACACATTTGTAATCCCAGGACTCTGAGAGGCTGGCGCAGGAGGATCACAAGTTCAGACCCAGCCTAGGAAATTTAGTAAGATTCTGTCTCAAAATAAATGTGTTAAAGGGCTGGGAATGTAGCTCAAGTGCAAAAGTCCTGGGTTCAATTCCCTGATACCTCAAACAAACAAGAAAAGGCTGACAACATAGCTCAGTGAGGAGCCCCTGGGTTCAACCATTAGTACAGCAAAGGGGGGCAGAAAGTGCATTCCTAAAGTCAGCACCACACTTATTTCAGGGTAAGGGCAGAAGCCACCTCGTCTTACAAATGACCTAACCACAGCAACAGGCTAACCCAGGCTCTCCCTAGAAAAGTGAAGGCAAAGGCCGGCACCACTGCAAGAACGGCCACGTGGGCAGCAAACCGACCCAGGCCAGGCCAAGTCCTGCCATTCCCTGAAGGAAAGACTTTTATGCAAATGTGCATCTAAAGCTTGCTGGTCTACAAAATGGAGTGAAGTATCACTGGCTGTTGTGGGGAGTGGATGGGTTAAACTCCGTGAAGAGACTGGCAGAGTACGATGTCTGTTTACGTCTCTGCCCAGCAGGAGCTGACTTGAGGTCCTGAAGGACACACTGCAGAGCTTCTGCGCAGCAGTTCTTAATCTTCATTCCTTAATGACTTTTAACATGAATTTACCGATTAGCAACCAGGGTCAAAAATTACAGATCCTTTTTCCAAGAAAATGCACATACATGTAAACCTTTGCAAGCAAATTCAGGAAGGTCACAATCCCTCTTAAACTTGGAGACTAGTAAAAAGACTATGGAAGTCAGATTAAAACTGTCTAAAAAAATTAATGAATTTCTTTTTATTAGCATATGCTTGTGATGTATAATAATCATACTCATCAGAGGGAAGTGGCACATATATATACCACCTCTTGATACTTAACTAATAAATTTCTTAAAGCCAGAATCTGTAGATATTAGGACTCTTATGTGATAACAAGCAACATTTACTGTATGTTTGCCATATGCTAAGTAAAGTCATGCCCAAAACCTTTCAGACAGCAGGGGGCCACAAATGCAATGATGGTCCCATGAAATTACAATAGAGCTGGACAATTCTTATCGTCCAGTATTTCACCAGTACTTTTCTGGTCAGATATGTTTGCATACACAAACACCACTGTGTTACAACTGTCTCCAGCAATCATCTAGTAGCAAGTTGTAGGGTTCAAAGCCCAGGAACATCCGATTACCCATTCCATACATCCCAGGTGTGTAACAAGTCATCCCATCTAGGTCTGGGTAAGTCTCTCCTATGATCACCCACACAATAACAGAATCAGTTTAGAACACATCTTACCACACATCCCCGTCATTAACAATGCGTGAGATTTTAATGCATTATTTCAATTGATTTTCACAACAATCCTCTGAGGTGGGTGCCAGCTGTATAACCATTTTACGAGTATTTTAGAAAACAAAGGGTTAGAAAAGGCTCGTGTGTTGACACAGAAGACAAGAGAAAAAAAGTTCCCTAAGAGAAAGTATACCAAAAACAAAACTAATGTTTTTTCTTAAAAATTACTGAAACCAAGCCACTCAAGCCGCTATCACCCTATTGTCCTAATCATGTGAGTTAGTAGCCACTCAGCAGAGGTTGCAAATGCACAAAAACACATAGCTAAGTAAGACGGCAGATAGACACAAGCCAAGTGACTCCTGCTTTGGGGCCGTATGCGTGACAGTGGGAAGTGGCCCTTTTCGGGCCCTTAAATGGCAGCCACCCTGCTGCTTAACCCCTGGCTCTGCCACGCAGTCAGCCATGGGGGACCTCTGAGCCGCCAGGGAGGAGCTAGACAATGGCTCCTCCGCCTCCCTTTCTCCTCCTGCACCCCTCACCCCACCAGCGAACGCAGCACTTCCACACTAGCAAATTCTCAGTAATAGGTAAAAACACGGCCAATCCAGCACAGACGCAAAAATGAGTAAGTGAAGATTTATAAAATTAGATCGGATGAGTTTATGCCACCATTAGTGTAGAAATATAGATCACATATACCTGAATATGCAAAGAAAATTATGATGCAATCAACATTATCCTATAAAAATGAAATTAACAAAAATAGTCTATTAGAGAAGACATCTGGTGTATCATGGCAAGAAATGTTAATGATATTGTCTGCAACCCTGTAATCAATTTTTTCTCCCAGCAGCTCTCTCATTACACTGTATTAGATCTGTGTGCCTGCAGAATTTATGGAAGCTCCACACAAGGGGGAGGGGAACTCTGCCAACTGGATCCAACTCAGATCCAGCATAAATGACTTTGGCAGCGCAAAGCATCATTAAAGAACAATCCATAGTTAGCTCTGTGTAGCATCATCTTGACTGAAAGAAGATTCTGCAATGCATCTTACTACAGAATCTTCTACAACCTACCTATGATGGAATCGGTGTTCAATCGATCTGGAATGTATTTAAATCCTCAATGGACATGAATATTATTGCTTCTAAAACATAAATCCTGGCCATCACTAATGCTATTATACAATGTTTACTAAAAATCAGTGTTATGGACAAAAGCATCCATTCAGCAAATCTTAGTTGGTATTGTGGTAAATAAAACAGTCCAATACTGATACCATCCTAATTAGAGAATAAATCAAGAAAGGATCAGGCTGAGAGATAAATTCATTTCTTAGATACACAAAGGAACAAACAATAAAAGTTGAAGTTTTTTTTTTAAAATGGTGTCTTGCTATGTAGCCCAGGCTGGTCTCAAACTTCCAGTGATTCTCCTGCCTCGGCCCCTCACACACTGGGACTACAGATGTGTGTCACCACACCCAACCTGAAGATTTAGAAGCAGGTAGTCAGGACCTTACTAATTTGTTCCTTATGATGTCAATATACCAGTATTGTCCCAGGGGCAAGAATTAGAATTCTGTTTACTACACTGTGTTCTACCTTCTATTTTACATGACTATTATTTCTTTTTTTTTTTTCCAACACTGGGAATTGAACTCATGACCTCGCGCTTGCCAGGCAGGCGCTTAGGCCACTCAGCTAAATCCCCAGCCCTTGTCTTTTTGAGACAGAGTCTCACTATGCCATTCAGGCTGGCCTTGAGCTTACTTTGTAGCCCAGGCTGGTCTCAAACTCGCAACGATCCTCCTGTCTCAGCCTTCCGAGTGCTGGTATTACAGGCGTGAGCCACCACACCCAGCTCACAACTATCATTTCAAAGAAACCTAAGGGTTCTACCATGTGAACCAGTTGTGGTTGGTTGGTTTGTTTGTTTGTTTGTTTGTTTAATTCTTGAGTAATTATATTTAATTCTTGAGTTTGTTTAATTCTTGAGTAATTCTTGAGTAACAGTGCACCTTACTGTGTCCTGTCATTGCCAAGCTATTTTTGTTGTAACCAACACTCCTGATCTCCTGTTTTTTCTTTCCATGCTGTGGTTAACAGCCCATCTCTGCGGGCTTGGTCCTCTTCATGTGACCCTGGATAAAAGCCCTAGTCTCCCAATTACGGCTTCCCCATGCGCAGCACGCTGCTGCCCAGTGAGTCTTCGGGGGCAGATCCTTGGCAAGATAGCTTGCCTGGAAGGAAAAAAGATGGCAAGTTCTTCCTGCCTGACACATAAAAATCTCAACTTGCCAAACCTTCGAGGCCCACGACCCGGCCCCATTCCGTATATTCCAGTTCTGCCACCTGAGATTCACTGACCCACGCCCTTCCTCGGTGGCCTGCAGGCTAGCTGCTCGCTGCCCCACGCGGGCCACGCCCAAGCCTGTGTCGCTACCAGGGAAGGGTGCCCCGTGCACCTGGAAGACACACCACCACCATCACCACCACCACCACCCCTGCCGCCGCTCTGCCGGCCACCAGCTCCTCAGTCCTGCCCCCAAGTGCTGCAGTTCAGCCACAACAGGAATGCTACACACTGCAACCAAACCGGCCAGCAGACAGCAGCACTATCCTGCACTGCGCGTGCGTCTGCTCCTGTTAGTCAGGAAGCGTGTCCCACAGTCAGATTACGCTTCACTACTGGTAACAGTGGCCTCAAACACTCAGTTCAGAACAAACACGGATCTTTCAGAAGTTGCCGTGTAAGTCCTCCTCCAGGAAGGGAAAGGAAGACAAGTGCATACACACCTTTCCTAAAAGGGAAGCGACCCTGCACAGCAAGGACCCTTGTGGTGACCACCACCTGGCCTGCATTCTGCAGCCACTGCATCCCAGTGCACCTTGCCGTGTCCTGTCATTGCCAAGACACAGGATCACCAGAGTACAGCCAGGGGAGTCAGGGCTGCACCATGGCCCAAGCCTTTGACATATTGATTCTAGATGCAGCATTACAGTAAAGCTTTCCAGTTTCTAAACAGTCTCTACAAAACATGACTGCACGGCACCCCAAACAGTTTCAATTCACGGGCCAGTGGCCTAAAGAGCCTAAGGAAATGCACATTCCACACAAGGACTCAAACTTACCCCCATTTTTTCCCCATTTCAGTTGCCAACATCCATACTCGCTGCTGATTGCCAGCTCCTGCTCCTTGCAGCAGCCCAGCATGCTCTCTGCTGGTGCCAAAGTACCCCTCAACCAAACCCTGCTAACTTCTGGAACTGTCCTAGAGGGGTAAGGCAAGTCCCGTATTTTGCTTCCTCTGTGCATGTACTTGTTACTCCTTTAAAAACACATATAATACAGCACATTTTTAAAGGGGCTCTGGGAAGGGAGGTAATATTCCTATTTTATACCCTATGGGATATAAAATACTGATAGCTTTTAAAAACGGGATTCTCCTTACCCCTACAGGCCCTCTCCCGGCTTCAGAAAGATGCTGTGGTGGCTGTGATGCCACCGGCAGAGAGCATGCTGGGGGGTCACACAAAGCAGGAGTTGGAGATCTGCAACAGGCCTGGGAGTTGTGGACCTAAAAAAGAAAACAGTTTTAAGTTAACATGCCCAATGCGCCCTCATACCCTGGTTATTAGGGGCACTCAGCACACAAGTAGGCATCTGCAAAACGCCTTCAGCAGATGGTCTCTGAAATCTCAGAGAAGTTGTTCTACCACTAGAGTTGAGCTTTCACATCAATCAAAGTTGTTTTCTTATTTCAGTGTGACAAACATATGAGCCTTCTGCTCCACATCTTAGTGTGGGTCCTGTCATACAGTGTATGGTGTGTGCCCCTCAAAATAACCACCTTAAGATGTGACACAGCACCAAAGCACAGTAACAGTGACAAGCTTTGCTTATAATAGAAACAAAAATGTCAGGTGTCAAATAAAACAGTAAAATAAACCACAGGAGGACAAACCAGGCTTTCAGAGGAATTTCTAATGTGAGATGCTAGAAGCACAAGACACAGTAAGGAAACAGTCCAAGTATTAGAGCAGCCAAAGAAAGACCCTGCTACTTTCTCAGTCTCAGCTTAATTTTGGAAAGCTGAAGGCAAGGTAAACAGAGGCTTAAAAGCAGATTTTTATAAAGAGAGTGTGCACATTCAAATGAGTTTTAAAATTTTCAAAATGTCCACAAGGTGAGGATAATGGACAGACACAGAGTATAAAGTTCAAGACAGTCATTATTTCTTCTAGAAGCAAAACCAATTTAGTAAGTACCACATCTTTTTTTTAAACATTTAAAACAAGCGAAAAGAAGATAGCAATTTCTGAAAGCCAGCACAGTCCTTCTAAGTATCAGAAAAGATACCTCAGACAATAGTTGAATATGTAGCCTTTCAAATATCCTAGCGAGCACATGACTTTTTAATTTAACCAATCCAATTTCACAAGGTATTATATGAACTTTAAAAATCCACAAAATCCAAATGCTTATATACAAGAACCTCTGTTCTTAAATTTGTTTAAAAATTTTAAGTAAGCAAACTTTTTAATATTAAAACATTATTTAGGAATCTTACAAGTATTTTTGAAAAACAATCACTCTTTTTAACAACTTCTATAAACTAAAATTTTAATAAAATCCGTTAACTACTTATGTTTCTGTGCCTCTTTTAATATCCTCCCTAAAGACAAACACCAAGAAAATAAACTAACATTGGGAATGTTTTTCTCCTGGTCACTTTCTTACCTCCCTTTCTCTCGAGGTCATCACTTGGAACACATCCCTGACTTCTCACAGTAAACTGTCTGCCCAGTCAGCCCCTGATTCCACGGCTTCAATGACAACACAGACAGTATCCCAGGAGGCAGTCACAACCTTCTACACCACATGCTTCCTTCCTCCCCCACAGGAATGCAAACTCCAAGAAAAAATTCACTTCAGTTGTGCACTCAAATGTGCACAGTATGGTCAACATTTTTCATCATTACCATCAAAATAAAAATGAATTTCTGGTGCTAGGAATTTATTGTGCTAGGAATTCAATTAACCAGAATTCAACCTCAAATCTCAAATTCAAATCATCATTCAAACTAAGAGTTTTAAAGTTTTTTTAAAAACCTAGTAAAGCATTTCTAAATACCTTGCCATTATTTTAAATAATTAAGTAATTATTAAAATATTAAGGTTAAAAATGAGTCTTTTCAAATATAATCATTGTTCTTACTAATCAAAAAAGTAACAGTGTCTCAGTAATTCTAATGGTTTTCATGAGACTACTTTGGGTTGGTTCTTAATATAAACATCCACATGCACATATATACATACAAATTACACATTTACACTTCTATGGAATCAAGGTTGAATAGGGCTTCATCAATATTCTTGCACAGATCTCTGCAAATGTCAGACAGTCCCAAACTTTCTTAAGATCCTTCAAAAAAAAAAATTAGAATACCTAGGATTTTCTGCTTGGAAACAATTTACATATAGATATCAAACTTGGTAAATATAACATTTTTAGATAAATATTTTATGGCAATACATATAATTAAATAAAACTTTAATGATTTCTTAGAGTCCTAACTCCAATTAAATTATGATGAAGTGAATTACTCAATCTCATCGTATAGAACTGTGCACTATTAAAACTTTAGATGCCAGTGGTCCATCCTGTCCATCAGCCAAGAGTGAAAATAGACTGCTGAAAAACAGAGGAAATGGAGTCAGTAAGATGCTTGGGATCATTTACTCCCAAAGCCTCACTGTGATTTCCACCTGGCTGAGTTCCTCTCCATCCCCTTCTAAACTGACATCCACAACATGCAAAACAAATGCAGTAGTTTAAAAAAAAAAAAATCTTCCACCATCATTACTCTATAACTGAGAAGGGAGGTGAATGGATACCCAACAACAACCTACCTCAACACGTCCCTTCTAGCTCCTAGTTAAGATATTTCATCCCACCTGTAACACAGGATTAACTAAGATCGCAAATGAAAAGAACATTTAATCTTTGCACAAAACATGAAGGTAACCCCTGTACTCTACCTTTTGTTTTGCTTTGTTTTGTTTGGTACTAGGAATCAAACCCAGGGTCTTTATACCACTTAGCTACATTCCCAGCCTTTTGTTGTTGTTGTTGTTGTTGTTGTTGTCATCATCCTGTTCTACTTTTGTTTTGAAATGCTTGCACAATGTAGCTAGGTTGGCCTCAAATTTTCAATCCTCCTGCCTCAGAATCCCAAGCAGCTGGGATTACAGTTGTACACCACCAAACCCCACTGATTTTGTGCTTTTTTTCCCCACCAGTACTGGGAACCTAACCCAGAACCTTCACACTTATAGCCCCAGTCCTTTTTTACTTATATTTTGAGACAGGGCCTCACTAAGTCACTAAACTGCCAAGGCTGGGCTCAAATTTGCCAATTTCCTGCCTCAGTCTCCCAGAGTGCTAGAAGTGTAGGCCTGTGTCACTGTGCTCAGTTCCTACTGTACTTTCATACAAAGCTGGTACAAGCAAGATTGCCTTTAAAAACAAAGAAAGAAACAGGTGCAGTTTCTAGAAAAATATTCTGGCACCAATTCAGTAAATGCACCATTTCTTACTTAGAAACCACTGTATACTGTACCCTATAAATACATATAATTACCATATGTCTATTTTAAAAATTAAGGAAAAAAGGAAATCATAGTCTAAGAAGAACACAACTACAATGATGCACTCATTTCTCACAGAACAACTAAGCTAATGGAAAAGACCACCTCTGTTCTGAAAGATAGTCTCAGCTGTCCACTCCACTAGTTCTTAAATAATGCTTCAATCTGCATCTACACTGTACTAAAACACTTCGTAATGAACTTTAAGACTTCTGCTTCACTACCTAACATTCTACCCAAATAACAAAGGTGTAATGACCCTTACAGGGAACAGCTCAAGAAGCTAGGAGGAGTATAGAAAGAAACTCAATGTTACAGGCCTAACTTGAGGCACCACCGGAAACAGAAGCAAAACAGTCCCGGTTTCCTTCACACAGAAACTGACCGTGGCTCCCAAAGCATTTCTTATTAACAGGCAGCCTTTTCCGGGATTTTCGCATAAGGACAAGGGCCTCGTTTATGTCTACTAGAAACCTGCATATAGAAAATTCAAGCAGAATATAATCAGACCTTAAGAGTGCTTTGACTTCCGTTATATTCATTTAAACTCCTGAGGAAAGTAACAGACCTTATTTTTTTTTAATTTTTTAAAGAAATAGCCCCATTATTTAAATACATAAAATACTACATACTGCAGGCCAATCAAAGGTAAATCAGCAGATTTCTTAAGACTTTTCTGATAGGTCTGCTTACTTTGTAGTTAATTCATTTTTTCAAACAACTCCAACTAAAGTGTTTTTTTTTAACTTATCCAGTGAAATTTTCCCACTGAAACGGTAATTCAGCCAACGTTCAATATTTGCCCGGACACTACGATCAAGCAATGTGCTAAGCACACAGTACTCACCAGTGCAGAGAACAGAACGATACCTGTCCTTGCAAAGCACAAACCTAAAGTGCCCACTACACCTTGACATCTCGATCCTGCTGTTCTGTGGGGCAGGATGCAGGCAGGGCAATTC
>RJWT010017322.1:0-19371 GCA_004365215.1 Cuniculus paca | reverse complement strand
ATCACTTGAGATATATGGATGGGAGCAAGAAGACAAATAAGTTTTAATCTGAAATCATGGTTTCTATGCTCCAAATGGTTCCTCTCTCCACTGTGATAGAACAAAAAAACAGCCTTTTTTTGTCTATATCTTTAGTTCCCTGTTTGTTGTCCTACAGGAAAAATGGTCCTGTCACACCTAAGTGGCTCACAAACTAGGTACTGAGCAAGAACTCTATTATCAAGTCAGAGTTGCTGAGACTTGCAAGTGGCATCTGGCCAGTATTGATGTGTGCCTTGTGTTCACGGTTTTGGATATGATGACTGAATAGCTTAAGCATTTGCAAAGTGAAGATATTCTTTCTCCAAGACTCCCACCTGTTCACTTTCTGAAAGGGAGTATGGAGAAGCAGAAAAAGCTCAAGTCTTTGTTGACATCTGGGTCCCTCCACAGACCTACATGCTCTGTCACCCCACATTGGAACTTGCACAATGGAGACAAAACTGCTAGTCCCATGTGACTTGTAGAGTGATGATGAAGGTCAAATGAGATAATGTGTGTAAAGTCCAGAAAATTATGAATCATAATGCAAATTAATTGTTGTTGTTGTTTTTGATCTCTGATCTCTGATGTGGTGGAAAGTATGCAGTTAGAGACAACACATCCTGAGTGTTTCTACCTGCTGAAGGACCCTCATGGAGACCGAGGATATATCTTTCTTAGAAGATTACAAAGCTGTTGCAATTTATTCATATGAAAAACACATGGAAATTTGTTGCCCCCTCCAGGATGAATTTGGTGGTACCAATGGGGAATCTTCTTTCTCAAAATAATGACAGGAGGATCACAAGTTTGAGATCAATCTGGGCTGCACAGTGACTTCCAATCCAGTGTAGACCGTACGGTGAAACACTGTCTCAAACAAACAAACAAACAAACCAACAGAGCAAATAATCAAAAGCAAAGGAGTAACAATGGAAGAAAAAAATCACCACAGAATAAGGGAAATTGGCCATTTTAAAAATGTGTGTTTAATAGGGAGGAAAAGAAGAGATGGTGGAGAATCTCATGGAAATTGCTGGTTGTATTCTTTCGAGATTTTTATACAAAAAACACCATTTGGAAGAACTATATCAGAGGGACATAATGGAACATGTTTTGGTAAATGCAAGGAGCACTCCAGAGTTTGATAAGAAGTGGGTATTCATGAATCAATAGAAAAATTTTACAGAGCTATCAACTCTGTCACTAAGAGGACTCTTCCCCTAAGACCTGGTCAGCCTCTCATGGAAGGGTTCCCACATTAACTCCTTAGAGCACTGGAGAGAGCAAAAGAAACATCTCTTCAATAACTTAGCTTTCATCTTACTAGAGTATTACTTCTTAACACAGATAATGTACTTATTTTTATATCTCAGCAATTAGAGCAATACTTACATGCTAAACAATTTGTGTATGTGAATGAATGAGTAAACAGAATCTGGGAAATGCCAAATCATCACTGGATTTTTGCTTCTAGAGCAGAGGTATTCAAAGTGCTACTTAATTTGTGCAACTTTTATGAAATACTCCAGTAATACCTTATGTTTTATGCGTTTAAATTAGGAAGAGTCTTCAATACATCCAAAAATATAATACTCTCATTTTTTATATGAGAAGTTTAATTAGTTAATGGTTGCTAAGAGCTTTGTGGAAGAGAAGTGTTATTTAATTGCTACCCTTCGCCTTTTTCATCTTCTTAAATTCTTAAAGTTGCTTAGCAGCTCCAGAAAGATGACTTCCTAACTAGACCTCCTCCTCCCATTCCCCTCTTCCTTTTTTGGGTGTGCACAGAAATGTATTGAGTTCATTTATCAAAGAAGCATGGGGAAGGAGGATCGATCTGCAAAGGATTCCTTGAATAAGTCTAACACAGTTCTCTTTGCTTTGTACTAGTTTTCTCAGAGTGTGATTTTGGACCTGCTGGAGTTTCAGGACCTAGAGAAAAGTGCCTTCTTAAACTGTGCACCCCAGTGCCTCTCCTGTCTCAATCTAGCCCTGCCATGGGTATGGTCAGATGATGCTTTGATGATACAGACCAGGCTGCAGGTTAGGGAGAGGTCGCCTGAAAGCCTTTGATTACTTTGCTTTTCCCTCTCATCACATGTCCTCCTTCTGATCAGCTACTGTTTTGGCAGTTCTTTTCATTTTATTATAGTCTGCACAAAGGGATGGAAAACTTAGAAAAATATTTCACACAGTTCTCAAGCTCTCAGCCAGTGAGTACTGAGGTGAGCAGTACTACAGTTGTTCCCTCTTTCTTTAGCTTCCAGCTACCAAAACAGCTTGCCAACAGGGCTAATGGATTTATTTAGCAGGACAAATTTCCATTAAAACATTTTTCTCTCCTTTAAAAGTAACCTTTGTGTAATACTAGATTGTGTTTAGCTATGGTGCTGAGCCTTGGTTGTGCAATTAGATAGAACCAATTAGGGGAGGAAGAGTTCACTCCCTCATGCACAATACAAATGTACCACCTGAGAATCCATGTATTGTCAGTGCTTTCATGTAACTTGCTCTACGAGTTGTCCCTGTACACTGGGATATGGGGGAGGATGTCACCTTTGGCCTTTGAAGTTGATAGCAACTGCTCTATTTGAAAATTTAGACTATTTTACAGTTATATTTTACATGGCTGTGTATACCTCCTATTATGTGGTAGTGAATTTAAATATACATTTGTGGGCATATAGGTATAATTGCAACCAAAAACCTTGACATTTATTAGTACTAGTGTCAAACAATGAATTGGCGTGTTTGAAATACAAGTAAATATGAACATAGGTATTTATATGCTTACTCCATTTGCCTCTCCCCCATTCTGCATTCTCACCCACTGATTTAGACCTGAAAGTCTTTTGCAAGTAGCAAACCCAGAAACCAGTGTGGTTGCTGTGTGAACTGAATTTAATTTGTACAGCTCAGGGCAGCTTTGAGATCACTTAGACAATGGATGACAAACCGCTGAGATGATAAAAAAAGAGGCAACCATTGGAAACAGTTTGTTGTTTATATGAGAAATGCAGTGCATTTTGCTGAAAACCTGTACTTAACACCATTATCTTGTTAAAAATTCAGGAGCCTGTATTCTCACCCTGATTTTGATTGTTTTGACAACACACCTGTGGCTTATAATCAATGACCCAGCTCCCTAGTAGTAAAGATTTGCCTTCAGAGAAAGAATTTTAGAAATGTAAATGTGGCCAGAGGAACAGTTAAATGGAAGAAGATACTTGAATTGTTGTGGTATAAATATGGTTGGTTCCCTCAAACTCATGCAGCAATTTAATTCCCACAATCTTATATTAATGGTGATGGGTATAAATTTAATCCATCTATGGTATTTTAGAGATGGAGGCTTTGGGAAGTCACTGATTACATCATTAGGGTGAATTGGCTGCCATTGGATCTAGCTTTCTAAAAAGAGGGAGCAAGCCTAGAAACACAGACATACATAAGGACTACTTGCAAGATGTGATACAACAAACAAGGACCCCTTGTAGGGGACTACACCATCCTACTTGGACTTCCAATCTCCGATACAATGAGCTAACTAAATCATTTTTCTTAATAATATAGCCTAATTCATGTATATTAATTATAGTAATTAAAAGATGACTAATAAATTCAGCATAAGCTACAATAGGTTTTAGAAGGTAGATTAATTGAGGCAGGCTAGTGGCCAAGAATTTTCTTTTACAAAAAAGGTACATTTTTTTGTAAAATATGACCTTTAGTAGAAACTAACTGCTGGAGTGAACCAGTATGACATATATAGGAATGTGAATTTCTGACCTTAAATCTCTATGTTCGCTGCTGTTGTATGCTTGAGATACTGTTCATAAATAGAAGTGCTCACAAATTCATAATTTTTCAGTGGTGTTTTACTAATAGTAGTATGGTATATACAATTACCTGTTGATTTCTTTAGTGGAAATTTAACTGTACTTTTGAAATTGTCTGTTTCTTCTGTGATACATACACCAACAATTAAATCTTATTTCACGACTCATAACCCCTATTCCAGGGCTCATTTTCTTTCTTTTTTTTCCCCTGTACTCTTAAGGAAAAAGTAAATCAACTTGAATTTTACCTTCAGACTAATTCCTTCAGTTGCAACAGTCATTCATAGTCTTGGCTTTTACAATTTAAGTAATGCTAACACCTAATCACTTTTACTTTCAACCTTCAATCTCTTGTCCCAGATAGGAAACAGGATTTTGCAATAAGGAGCTCATTACCTGGGATCAATGAGGTACACTTGGCTGCATTCCGTTTTCTTACTTAGACCATCTTTTAGAAACTTGTAGAGCTTTATAGAATACAGGGAGAGTGAACACTTTCTCAAATAGGTGTTTGGCATTTAATAAGGACTTTCATTATTGAGACTTGCTTGTTGGATTCTGATTTAAATTCTTCAAGAATATACAACATGTTTAGTTTGCTTCCAACTCTCCTCAGTGTCTGCTAATATTGAGAATGGATTAAGTACTCATGGCATGTTTATTTGAACTGAATAGATATATACAGATCTATATATATAGATATCTTTATGTATCTACTCAGTTCACATAGTATACATATATATAACCACATATATACATATACATGCATACATACATATGGTGGTTCCTCAGTTCATGAACTTAATTTGTCTTATGATTTGGAGGAAGATGGCTGCATTTGTGTTTGTATGGGAAGATGGATGTGGCTGTGGCTGTGATATGATGTGGAATTTGCAAATAGAAGCAAAATTTTGATGAACGCTTTTGTTTGGGAACTCAATTGTTTGCAAACAGAAGCATTTGTGAACTGAGATAGACAGACAGACAGATATAGATAGATCTTCATACAACTTCCAAAATTATTGATAAAAACAGCAAGACACAAGGGAGGTATCTAAAAATGTAGGTAACATCCAAGTTAAAATAACTGAAACTGTTATTTTCTTAAACCAAGGAAACTAATGACTTGTCTGTTTTGTAAACAAGCAAAAATGCACAGAACAGACAATAATATCACTTCAACTTTGAGTCAATCTTCATAAATTTGTCTGCATTGAAGCCTAAATGTCCCATGGACCCAAGGGTTTTAAAGCAGATACAATTCTTACTATGGTCTAGAAAGATTAACACAGGGGTCAGGGATTTAGCTCAGTGGGGTAAGCGCCTGCCTGGCAAGCGCAAGGTCATGAGTTCGATACCTGGTGCCGCAAAAAAAAAAAAAAAAAAAAAAAAGAAAGATTAATACACAGACTATCTTGTTACTCAAAATGTTAATTTCACTCAGCATATGGGAAGGTTTCAGTGAGAAAAGGAAAGTTCCCAGGCAGAAACAAGTATGTTATACTCTTTTTTCCCCCTTCCTCCTTTCCATATTGATTTATCAGTCACTTGGGACACTGACATTGTTTAAATGTCATGCCATTCCTAAAATAACAATCTGATACAAGAATGAAAGTTGCTAAAGGAACACAGTAGGGCTTTTTAATCCCTTTTTTATTTTTTCTGCAGTGCAGAGGATGGAACACAGGGCCTTGTATATGCTAGATAAATGCTCTACAACTTAGCAACACTTCCAGACCCAACCCTTTTTGTGGTACACAACTGCCTTTTGACAGAAGTATGTACTAGGTCCCTAATAATGAAAAATGTAGATATTTAAAACTCTATATAGTGCTGAGTTCTACATATACAAAAGCTCTAAGTCACTGGCTTTAGGATTGTGAACATGTTTACTACAGGAAGACCCCAGGTGTCGGGACCAATCAGAGCAGGGAAAAAGTACTGTATGAATCAGAGTTTAAGAAAACTGAAATTATAACTCACACATTAGTGATGTGTCCAAGGTTGAAGGGATTAGTAAAACAAACTTACTCTTTCATTTTTATTAATAATATACAGAAATAATAAAATTGTAGTCCTGACTTAACTCTTTTGAGACACTAATCATATCATATAATTAATCTTTATCATTCATTATGAAATTTCAAATAGTTCTTCAGAAGCAAGATTGTAAGAAGAAATCTTGGATGCTGCTAAGTGTTTAACACAAAAGTGTTATTTGTCATTGGATCAACCATGAAAGTCTTGAACATTCATTTGGCATTCTCTTCCAGAGTCAAAAGGTGACTTTGAGAATTTTGTACACAAAAACCTCGTTTGCAGTTTTAACTGGTCAGAATTCTACTGACCCAGATTTCATGAGAAATCCCAGAGCAGTGTAAAAGATCCAGAGGCTAAGACAGTGTACTTATGAGGCAGTGAAAGAATCCTGAGAATCCTGGATCAGGTCCTGACCTAAGTTGAAGAAGACTTCATGGGGGCAGCATGGTGGTTGGAATGCAAAGCCAAAAAAAAAAAAGGCAAAAACTGAGAGGTTTACAAAATTTTAGAAAAAGCCCAGGTTTTCTAATCCTTTAGAGGTAATTAGTGTGGGACAAGAACTATGTCTTAGTTCAGATGACCTAGATCATAGGACCCACTAGGATTTTGGCCAAGACTTTGAAGAAGTTGTCCCCGTCTTGGCTCCCTTTTCTTTGCCCATAGAACTAATGGCTTGGACTAACCTGTTAACTGATTATTTGCTGTAGATAAAATCTCTCTGGTTTGTAAGTCAGAATCTAAGACTTTATCCTAGATGTACTTGTATTTAGAAATCTGGGTCCTCAATGGGAACAGCACTCTGTGCAATGGTTATCCTGAAAACTCTAATAGAAAAGTGCAGAAAATATCACTGGTGATAAACATGAACAAATGAAGCCATCTAGACCAATTAACAATGTTGTGCTGCCTGCTATGTAAGCACATTCTTTAAAATTCCACTGGAGGAGGATGGAGGGATTGCTTTATCTCTGAAGATTTCTAATGTGTAGTCAAGATTAGGAAGAACAGACTTCTCAGAAATAACAGGACAGTTCTTTCTGTACGTACACATATACATGCACATGTGTGAGGGCACTCTGACAGCCTCTTACCATAGAGGGAACTCTGTGTTCAAAGTAAACTATTTTCACTCCCCTAATTTTTCAAACAGTACTTTATCATATTTATGCTTTTGTCCCTGTGATTGTTATCCATGGGAGAGCTCCCTATCTCATCTTCTATACCATTTATTTAATTATTTATTCAATGGCTTTCTCAGCAGCCATTTAGTAAATATCTTCGATGGCTACCAAATATATATATATGATATATCTTGATATATGTATGATATATATGATATACCTTGTCTTTGTCAGCAAATAGCACACACTATAAGCAAATCTATGTTCAGTTAATAGCTATTAGAGTAAATGAAGCAGTAAGCATACCAGCATTCACATGTATAAATGCATAAAAATTGAAGAAGGCAGAATATGGTCAATGTGAAGTCAACTAATGAATCAAAACTATCCAGGGTGAAATAGGGCTTTCCACCATCAACTGCATCCTAGGCTACCTCACCTATTTCCTCTTGTTTCCTTCACAAGGGTTACCAAGAGAAAACAACTCTGTTTTTAGGCGTAAAACCATTTTGAGAAAAAAAAATGCTAGCTGTTATTTCATGCTCTTTAAGTGAGAAATTTCACTTAGGGAAATTTTATAAACAAGTGCTTAACTTTAGCTTTTTCCTCTCCTTTCTCTAATTGGTCTAAATGTGAAATTAAATTAGCTGCTGATGAATAGTTCCTGTACTGTTAAGATTATGATTTTTCAGAAGAGGGGAGTCAGCATACATTACTCTCCTTGGCACTTTTTCTTCAAAACTTTAATGGATCACTTAGAAACATGCTCAGTTTGTCTTAATGGTGACGAGTAAAATGCACATCAGCTTATAATCAAAGAAGTTTATTTATGAGGCATATACAGGTTAACATTCTGTTGAGTAATTCTTCTCATGAATCTCCAAGAACGACCGTGAGTTGTCAGTTGTTATTCTTTTATGCCATTGGACAATCCCTCGAAAAGCTATATTAAGTAGAGTAATTTAATGGTAGTCATTTAAATATTGGTTTTTTTTTTGAGTCACAGACACCTGACTCATGCATTCACCATTCCTTAAATAATGAACACAGAATCTTTACAGCTCCATGTTTTTCTTTTCTTGTAGAAAATTGGAGAAACTAAACAATAAAGAACAAAGTACAAATTGCCTAGCCATTTCTCTCTCTCTTTGTCTCTTTTACCTGGTTATCTGGAATTCTGCAGAACTTGGTCTCAAGAATTTTGACATTTCAATTTTCAAAAACTGAAGCAAGTTGCAAGATATGATAATAACTTCTAAAACTAGGTTAATTAGGGATTCCAGATAAATTTAAAAGGTAAATCTAAGCTATTCATGCTTATTTAGGAAAATGAATGTCCATATTTATTTTCATAGTTATTCCAGAGGAAATAATTTATTTGGTTAGAAATGAAGAACCCTATGAAACAGGCATTTAGATGAATGGAGTTTATCTAAAAAGGAAAAAATCCACAATTTTGCATGGAGAAGAACTTATGATTTTTTCATCTTTTGATTTTAATTCAACAAGCCTTTATGAGCACCTACTATGTACACAGGGACTCTAAGTACAGAAGATAAATATGTAATTGCATAACTTCTACAGTTAAGTTGTAATCTTGTTTGCAAGACAAGGCTTGTGATACACACACACACACACACACACACACACACAAAATATTCCTCAAATTAAAGAGATACATATGATTATATATTACAGTCTCACCTGCAGATGCTAACCAGGTCCAGCCCAGTTTACCGTCATTTTTTTCTCCAATATTTGGGATTGAACCCAGCTCAGGGCTTTACACTGAGCTATATTTCCAGCATTTTTTTTTTTTATTTTGAGATGAGGTCTTACTAAGTCACTAAGTTGCCCAGGTTGGGCTGAAACTTGGGATTCTCTTGCCTCAGCTTCTTGGAGTGGTGGGATTTCAGGTACCCCTCCCCACACACACTCCTGGCCCTGCTCAGCTTCTGAGAGCAGTTGAGATGAGGGTGCTTCAGGGTATATGGCTAGAGACTGAATTACTTACCTCTAAACAATAAGGTCCTTTCCCCCTTTAAAGAGAAGAATGTTGAAGCTCATTTTTTCTCATTGGAGTTTTATTCTGTTAGGAAAGAGTGTAGGTCCATGCAAATTTATTTGGAGTCAGAAAAATGAATGGAATTGTTTAAAGCATCTTGAGCTTCATTATTATTGTCATCAAATATTACATAGCAACTCTCTCAGATGCTGGGAGCAAGGCTATGTTTCTTTTAAATACTTCATATTCAGACTCATGTAACACATTCCTCTGTCTTCTGTTTCAGTTTTTGTTGATTTGAGATGCACTTCCTTACCTTGAGATGCACTTCCTTATCTTTTTTCTTTCTCCCCCAATAGCACATTCAATAAATTCTCATTTCTTAGCAAGAAATCAAAATGCACTAGCGAGTTGAAGCTCAGGCATCCAAAAGATCTGGTTTTAACTTCTGAATGTACTGCTCATTAGCTTTATAACATAATCCAGGGGCTTTTCCTCCTTGAAATTATTTTACTAATATAAAACAGGTACAACCAAGTATTTAATTTGTTCTGTTGTTCAACACTCTCCTTGCTACTCTCAAGCTTGTTATTGGCTGTTTACAGCTATAATTGTTATTAGCAGTAATGGCCATTCCTTTTAAATCGCTTTCCTAGCTGCAAAGAGTGCATTTGTGTATCTCTTAATGAACAAAGGCCTTTCCAATGATTTTTATTCTTTCTTCCATTATTTGTAGTATAAAGAATGACCAATTAACCAAAAGTCAAGAATTCATTGCTAGCCCCAGCTTAGTTACAAAGTTCCATAATAACCTTGGAGCAGATATTTGTCTCCCTTGAGGCTGCTTTCTTTCAATATGAAAACACTGTGTTACACTTAGGAGATATTACACATTTAGTGAGGCATAAGTAGTTAAGATTCCCTACGGCTTTGACAGCTCCCGGCTAGAGGCAGTGAATGCATGTCTGTTTGTGTGTGTGTGTGTGTAGGAGTTGGGGTAGTATGCTTGAGTGCTTCCATCAGTCTGGGGAGAAAGTATGGTGCAACGAAGAGGACCAAAGCTGTGGGAGACAAGTTTGACATAGTTAGGAGGCAGAATCTTAGACAAAGTGGTTTAACTTCTCTGAGGTCTGGTTTTCCTTTTATGAAATGGAAATAACAGCATCTACATTCTAAGCTTGTCTGGGAGTTCTGTTTGTTAATCCATACAAAGCATTTACATAGTGTTTGGCAAATGGCAAACATTTAAACCATTAATGCTTCCATTCCAAAAAAAGAAAAAGGACAACTGGGAGGATTACCAATATCAACATTTTGAAGAGCACAGCAGAAATAAGCCTCCCTGGAAGCTGTATTCTTTTTCTTTTTTTTTTTTTCTTAATATCCTGACTAAACTTGCAGAATCGTGATGGTAAAGGATCTAAAACTCTGAAGGAGCTTAGAAAGATTAACACTTTGGCCTAGAGTTTCCCTAGAGGATCAGAATTTCTATCTAGTGTCCCTGGATTTAAAGCCTTCTTCAGGTCTTTGGATTTTGTGACTATATCATGTCCTCAATGAAAAAAGTTTCAATCATTGGAGATAAGCCTAAAACCATCTAGCAAATCAGCAAGAAAACATAATTTTCTAGTTTGATAATCTCTAGTATGTTATTTTGCTCCATAAACCAAATACACTCTAATTTTTAGTTTAAGGTACCTAAACACATAAACAATTACCAAGGAAAACAATTGCTGGATTTTCAGAACCTCCATGTCAAGAAAATTCCAATTCTCTTATTTTACAACTTTGGATTACTAATGGCCATTCCTGGTAGGCACACTGATTCACTGAAAGAACACTGTGTCCTAAGATAAACCACAGGTTTGACATCTGTTTCTCCAAATATATTTGGTAAATTCATAAATTGTATAGACTGTACAGTGGCCTCAGTCCCCTCCCCTGTAAAATGAAGTTGTTGTATCTTGTGTATCAAAAACAACTTGACAGTTCAATTTCAGATGTAGAAATATGTGAGTCTGTGATATGCATAGCTTCTTGCACCTGATGTACCAGTTCTTTTTTACCTCTCTACATGCAGATGGCTGGTGTACCATGGTTATTCTCCAGCAGAAAAGAAATAAAAAATTTTGAAGAAAATAATCTCATTCATTTTTAATAGGATGTAAAGGAGCTATTCTAAAGCTGCATACCTGCCATTAGGGAACATACTTAGATCAATATTTTTTTAAAGATCACACAGTACACTTGACACTATAAACCTTCCTAGCATCTTGAATACAAGTTATTAATTAGACAAGGAAGAAGGGGGACTCTAATTATTTCTTAAATGGAATAATTAGTGTTGCTGAATTTATAAATTAAAGGGCCTCATTAAGAAAAAATCAAATCATGTTTGAACTGTAGTTATATCACTGTGAAATTATAAATTGCTTCCAGAAGACTGTACTTTGATCCTATACTAAATGAGAAATTTCCCGTTTAGACCATTTGGGTTTACTTAAGGGGCAAATGATGCTTCAAGTTGGTATAGCACTATAGGAAAAAAGGACCTAATGGTAGAATCTTGTTAGATGGAAATAAAATGTTTTCAGATAATACGTCTTTTCTAAGAATAAAACCTTTGATCAACAGATATTATACATGTTTCCCTGGCCACAAGATGGAAATTCAACATGAAACTAGTTCTAATGGCAGAGCAGGACACGTGTGACTTGGAAAAACAGACCAGGCTTGAGCTGTGCCTGCTGTGCCCATTGTATGAATTCAGTATTATACCCATTGGACCCATGACAGTCTGTTTTTCAAGATGTTTCTATCTGAAATATTAAAATTTGTCAGAATTATATTTTAGAAAATTATTATAAGAATGTGGGGTTAGAATAAAATAATGCTTGAAACAAAATTTTGTTCCTAGTCCATGCTTTAGAATCAACTTTTAGGAAAAACTAATAAATCAGTCTTGAAACCTTTCAAAGTTACATGGTTTTGAATGAGAATCTAAGACTGACTTGCTGATAGCCAAACCAGTGAATCTAGGTTCTACTGTGGGCTTACTTTCACTGACTGTCGATTGGGTGTCATTCTGTGTTCAGTGTATTCTCAGATATATCTGTATTGAGAGACTTAAAACTACAAAATATTTGTCACTCAGCCCACACAACCAATAAATGAAGCAATGCACATACATAATGATCTATGCACTATAGTATTATTATTTATAACCTACTGAGGAATTCAGAATAAAACTGACTTCAAACTTCTTTCAACTGTGACCTGCATATAATTGAAACAAAAGTTTCAAAAAGTAAAAATTATCCTCACTACATGCAATAACTGATATTTTCTGATATGTTCTTTTTATCTTAAAACTCATAGTATGAACTAATTGATTGATTTGATCATTTTCTAATGGAGCACAACATATAGTTTGAAAGACATGAGAACAAAGAATGCTGGGTTTTAAATATTTCTTGGGAAGAGATTATAGATCAGTAAAACAGGTACATGTTTTCTTTTCTTTAATAGGTAAATACAGTAATATAAATTATTTATTTGTATTGTGGAAAGTTAAGAAAAGCATATCAGCTTTAAAGGAATGAAGCTGGAATGGTACAAAATATTGACCATTATTCATCAAGATACACATCATGAACTTAATTTATGACATAGCCATCATACTGCCTAAATCAGAAAATTACCACAGTCAGATTTTAATTTTATAGAGAACATTTTGGCAGACTTATAAGACAGATTACTGAGATAAATGTGAGGTCAGAAAGACAGTTGGAGTACATTTAAAGTATTTAGGTTAGAAGTTTTTGGATGTAATCCAATATTCTGGTGTTGGAATGGTAACGGTGACAAATTGGAGAGAAATTTCAGAGGCAGCCAGCAGTGACCAATTCACACTAGGAGATGATAAAAATTTAAAAAATTGAGGGTGACATTCAGTGTTCTGGGCCTGTGGATATATTGTGACTTTAACAAAAAAGATAGAGCAAGTTGAATAGTAAACAGATGCAAGATTTGGCTTTATACTGCATGTAGTTCTTAGGTATCTGTATAGAAGACAAATCCACATGTGAAAATCAGCCACTTTGAGTTCTAAACTATCATTGTTAAAATGATTGCCACTTACTTTTTTTTAAACCAGAATAATATTCTCATGTTTTTGCAAATTGTCCGCAAATAAAACTGAGAGTGTCCCATGGTTTTTCTCTCATATGTGACTATCATAATTTATTTAACGGTTTCTCAATCTTTGTGTGTTCATTCCAAATTCTTCACTACAAAACGTGATACTATGATGAGCATCTCTGTGCCAGATCCCTTTTTATATTTGATTATTTATTAAGCTATAGTCCTCAAAGACTAAATTCCTGAGTGAAAAGCATAAACGAATTACAGGCTTCTGATAATTATTAGGAAATTGTTCCTCATACTATACCTAATATTATTCCCTTTTACTAAATTTATAGAATTGCTTATCTTATCATATCCAATATGATAGTAGAAAACAGTCTTGTAAGAAATACTATGTTTTAAATTGTGTATCTTTCATTATTAGAATACTTAGTGATTATATTATTTATATTTTAATATATTTACTAGACAACTGGACTTCTGTGAATTATCTATATACTTTGCTGGACTTTTCCAATTTTTTGTTGAATTTTAAGTATACTTATTGCATTTATGCATTATTTATTTTTGTATGTTGAGGGTATTACTTTGCTATGTTAGTATCAAACTTTTCTACTATTTAGGATTTCTTTCACTGACTTTATACTTGAAATTTATTTAACTCAGAATTATTTTTCAAAAAGTTTCCTTCAGTTTCCCATTTTCTGTGTTCTGTATGGTTATTATCTTTTTTCTTGTCTTTGCTGTTCAATATGGAATTGCTCTTACAGGACTCAACAGCATTTCAAACCTGATCATCCAGTTTTCCCTCATGATGCTCCACCATCTCTCACTCACTCTGTAAGGTCCTTGCCATGTACCATAGAAATTTTCACCCTGGTAAATCTTTCTCTTGGTTTTCCTTCATCTGAAATGGCATCAATTCATTCTTCCATATGTGTCTATAAATCCCCTTTATTTTTCACCTAGCATTTCCTGTAAGAGTTGCTTTTCTGATCACTTAAAATTTCCTCATTCCAAATCACATCTTTTCTGACTAAAAATTTTGCTTATTGTTACATTTACTTTATAATATTCAAAAATATCATTTTAATTATTTCTTTACTGTTTATATTCTCAAATATATATACCTTTGTTAAGACTAAAAACTTCTTTACTTGCTTTTACATCTCTCCATCACAGCAAGATATTGGGGATGTGCAGGAACCCAGTACATACTCACCTGTTGCTGAATGGTTGACTAGCCCCCTGAACCGTGTAGTCATCAGAAACTTCTGTGTTCTCATGGGGTACAATTCACACTGAACTTTATCTTGGTGAAGTTGGAATTCTGGCATATCTTTGCTAAAGGTCTCTGTCTGGAATACTGTTTCCTTTTCTCCTGTGATGATTTAAATCTATACCGACTTTTGAATGTGTGATTACTACTAAGTAGGCATCCAAGATGATACTATGGTCCTGTGTGTTACTGGGACATGTAAAGATCATTCACTGAAGTGTGAAGAGTCCACAGTTCCCCCCAGGGTAGTCAAAAATTTTAAAAATTCCAGACATAAACGAATGACACAGAGGCTCTTGTTGATGTTCCTGGAAGTGGGGGTACTTAGCAAAGAGGAATAGCCATGACAGTTCAGAAAGTACAATGAAGGCTTGTTTTAGGAAGATCCTATCTTCTTTATATGTCCAGTATTGTATGCTTGATTTAGAAATTAACTCATTTAAGTTTGTTTGTAAAAATGATCAAAGATGCAAGACAATTGTAAAACAAACATATGTTTGACTAGTCTATTTTTTTTTGAGAGTGTCTCTCTATGTAATTCAGGCTGACCTCAAACTCAATGCTTAGACCAGGATGGCCTTGAACTTGTGCCGATCCTCCTACCCTATCCTCCTGAATGCTGAAATTGCAGGCGTGCACCACCATGCCCAGCTGGATAGTCTATTTTAACTATAGAATTATTTTACTACATTCAATCTTAACTATGATGTTTCACATTCCACAAAAAAAGAGTCCACTTTCTTCACAATATAGACAAGCAATAGGATTAATAAAAGGGGACATGTATCGGTATATACAATATCATAAAGAGTTTAATTAAGAAATTCTCAAGATAATTGGTTTGTATTAAAAACTCTCAGAATAGTGATAAAATGAGCTTGGAGTTCTTGAGAATGAGAGGATTTTCTAGAATCTCAGATACATTCTAGGTTGATAAATGGTAAGTACAGCAAAAGAAAATTAAATGTAAATGATTCAGAACCATTGCTTAAATTTCCCTGAAGAAGCAAATGCAGAGGCCAATGGAGGATGCATTTGGCCGGTGCTCTGTTTCCTTATCCCAAGTGGTTGGATGTGTTGCATGACAGAGCCACCAGCCTTTAATCAAAATGTACTCTTGGAGCAACCAGTTCGTTCCCAGCTTCTAAAGATTTCACTTCAGGAACAGTTCCCCAGTTTACATGTATTTAGAAGATAGAGTGATTTTTAGATAAGCTGTTATTGTTGTACTCATAGCAGTCATGAATTCCAAAATCTACTCACCAAATGAGTTAATGCTTTTTTCTTCTAAATAATGCCAGTTGCCCTTGAAGTGGTTTTTCTTTGTTTTGTTTTTTGTATTTAAATATTCTTTTGTAATGCTTGGTTTACTTGACAATTATCTTCCTCTTTTTGAAATTACCTATTTATATGCCACTACTACTAGCTAAATATAAATTCTTGTAGAAAAAAACATTCATTTGGTGTAAGATATGTACCAGGGATCATGCTAAATGGGATACATATGTACAGATGTGTATACATATATGTATATACAGATGTATATGTGTATATACATCTGTACATAAGTGTGTATGTAGTTTCTTATTTAGTACTCTCCACAAACCTTTAGGTTATTTCTAGATTGTTGCCTATGGTCAAGGTCAATATTAAACAGTATTAATAAAGTAATTCTCAGATGAGAAAATAGAGGATTTGAGAGATTAAGTCACTTTTCCAAGTGGCAGAAGAGCATGCAAGTCCAAGTCTATCTGAACCACTCTTTTGGGCCACATATCCTCAAACAAGTTACCAAGCAAGAGTGACTATATTTAGGATATTTCCTGTATTTGAAACATCTGTATTTGATTCTAAGATTTTAATGGTAATATAACTTTCAGTTTTGCCCTCTACGTTTATTTCAAATATAGCTCATGTGATGGAAAGTCATTAGGGGGTTTTTACAATGCTCATATTTTAATAGTTTTCTGGTTGGTAAATGCTGGTTTTTTTTTTCTTGAGTAATATTTCCCTAGTCATTTATTTCATACCTCTTCTATTGGTCTAATAGGGCTTTTGTGAACATAATCAGTTTTGAAAGGAATGGGGTGACATATTAATTAACCAAGCTAATTGCCTTGTAGTGCCTTATTTTCAAGCCCCAGAGTGTATACATTACTTCTGGAAATATGTGTTGGAAGATCTTGCTTGAGATGGTTTAGGCAGAGGGGAAAGCAGCCAAGCCGTTTTTACGAGGAGAAGCAATTCTCTGACTCAGAAATTAGAGAAAGAAGTAGTTGGGAATTAAATTCTCAGTGCCCTGTTGTATTTTCCAGGTATAATTTCTGATATATCACAAATGCACAGGTAGTTTGTGCACATAGCACAGAACCTATTAACAGTCACTTTCCACTGCAAGCTCAATACCCTTATTGAAACAGACTCTCCGGTGTAGTAGCTGTCGCGTATACCATTTGTGAAATAGCACTGATTTCCCATGCCATAAATTGTAGCTAATTAAAACTCAGTAATCTAACTTCAATCTGAGGAACAAAATGAAGCAAGTCATGAGGAGTAACAAGGGTGAAATGTGTGCTGCTTTATTTCATCAGCAGCAAATTATATCAAGTTGAAGTTGTTTTTTGTTTGTTTGTTTTGTTTTTTGTACTTGGAATTGAACTCAGGACCTTGCATTTGCCCAGCAGGCACTGTACCACTGAGCTATATCCTGGGCCCCAGAAAGATTTTCTTTTAAGCTGGAGGAATTATTGATCACATCTTTTGCTCCTTATTTAAAGTACTAAGCAGAGAGTTAGTGCTTGACAAAAGATGTGGCCCTGTCCTCCAATCGAGTGCCTTCTATGGTAAGACTTCTGGAGTTGTGCAATTGCTACTGACATCATGAGCATTCAGGATGAACAAAATAGGGATGGAAAGGTTGAGATGTTACAGGAGACACAGAGGGGACAGAGAAGACCTACATGATTACATGCCTCAGCCTCTTCTGTGTGCAAGAACTGTGTGATTTCAGTTTTCACCTATGTTAAAGCTGGAGGAGTCTTCTTCTGAAAAGCCTTGATATGTGTTTGGATACAATCACCACCACCAGAAGGCACACCAGCTGCTTTTAAGTCCTTTCCAATGCAAGGAAGACAACCATTTTCATGGTGGGGGGGCTTTTTTCTCTCTTTTCGTTTTACTGAAGCATAATTGACATACAGAAAGTGTGTGTGTGTGTGTGTGTGTGTGTGTGTGTGTGTGTTGTATGACATGATGTGCTGAAATACATTTTATTCTGGCCTCATCATTTGAGATTTGTTGTAATATTCATTTCTTGCAGATATTTTATAGACATAGTTGGGATCATAGCAGGTTATACGCAGACCCTTTGTAAAAATTTACAATTTGCTTTATATATGAATATATTACACATTTGTAAAACTTCAACTGATATTTTTGATTAAAGAGAAAAAGTAAATATTTTCATTTGCTTTCCAAGCCTACTCATGCTCCACTTTGCAGACCTGGAGATTAGTCTTCAGAGTGACGTTTTATAAGGTTTACTCTGTTGCATGCACCCATTTGGAACGTCATTTTATGTTGTTATCTATGTAAGAGACTCTCTCTGGTGTTGAGCAGGGCTCAACCTTTACTGCTCTTCTCTGTGTTGCTGAATAGGAAAGCCTAGTACAATAATTAACATCTTGAGGACTTTTAGAGGAACTTTGGAAGCCCCACCTCAAATCAGTCACCAATTTGTTCTTGACTTTAGGTAGAACATTTGACTCTCATTTTCTTCTGCTCATTGAGGCTTTGGAAAAGGCAATGTTTTATGAAAATTGGAAAGGGGGTTTTCTAAAGCCTTTTCAAGTCTAAAATTTTATTAAATGTGCCTTGTGTCTTTATTGCCATTGGTTGCTTTATAGCCACAGTCCATAAATCAGATGTGGCACATAGTTCTTAAGATTCTGTGATCTGACAAGAGAATTCATATTTGACTTATTAATTAGGGTTTGCCAAATTATTGTTTCCTCATTGCATATGAAACTGTCACCTCAGAAAGCATCCATTTCTCACTGCAATCTATCCTGCATTTTGAATGACTATTTCCAAGCATGTGTAACAATAGCCTTTTGATGGGAGAGTTTCAGAAAGCTTTCATTTTAGCTGTCTGCTTCCTGTGGGTGAATTGGATAGAGAAGGGGAGATGCTATTTTCCTTCAAAGACCTCCTCTTCTATTTTTAACTTTCTTTATAAGCACAGGTGAAAATATGCAGGGAATGAATGTGGTTTTGAAAATAAGTTTTCTGGGCACTTTAAGCTTTGTGTTCCTTAGGCATGTGATTCACAGGTAAGTGTATGCAACAATGTGGAATATGAACCTAAGTACATTTTGGACATCTTTGTGTAAGACTGTCCCCCCATTATGAAAAATCAGTGAACCTAATGGTTATTAACAGATTGCAGTCATTTAGGACTAAATCAACCATGTATCACAAATTGTGTCATTTCCTGGGTAATAGTTGTGTACTCTCTGCCCTAAATGCGTAGAGAACATGTGACTCTGCCCTAAGAATTGCCAAGGCCTGACTATATATACATGGGTTAGCCCACCTGAGCATTCCAACCGTGCTTCCATCTCATCTTGTTGCTGAGTCCTGCCTTTTGCAGGGGCTCATAACAAGAGATCGGTTTTATCCCTCCCAGTAGATATTTGACAATATATGTAGATATTTTGGGATATCACACTAGGGAGGTTCTACCTGCCAAATAAGACACAGAATGATCAGTTAAATTTGAATTTTTGTAAACAATATTTTTAGTATATCTCAATATTGTCCCAGATACACTTGCAGCAATAAATTATTAATTGTTTATCTGTGATTCAAATTTAACTGAATGTTCTGCATTTTTATTTACCAAATCGGACAACCTAC
>RJWT010017321.1:0-19402 GCA_004365215.1 Cuniculus paca | reverse complement strand
CTCCCCTCCTCTCCTCTCCTCTCCTTCTCTTCTTTCTCTTTCTAGTCACTAAGCTGCCCAGGCTATGCCTCAGCCTCCCAGAGAAGTGCTAGAATTACAGATATGTGCTACTATGCCCAGCTCCCAAGCTCCACTTTTCTATATGACATGATACTTTGCTTGACCATTTCCTTAATCTAATTTGAATTTTCTTAATTCTTCCCTGAATACATAAAAAGAATATCTAGCTGCATTTTCAGAAGTGTCAGTTTCTCAGAAAAGACTATATTTCTTCAGAGAGTGCTTTTCTTTTCCTATTATGTTATTTTATACATAAAAGAATCCATCATATTTTTTAGGACTCATGGTTATCAGTGCAACGAAAACTGGTGAGCTGGATGTTTTGTCATATTGTGTGAAATTTCCTGGATCTGGATGAAGAAGATACCAAGTCAAATTTGTCACTAGCCAGCTATGTGATCGATGACAAGTTACCTCCCTGGAGCATGGGTCTCCCTGTCTGTACAATGGTCTAAAATTCCAAGGAAGGCTTGTGGTAGGAACAAATAGATCAACTGCACACAAAATGGACATGCCAACTTTAAAGAATTTTACAAATGCTAAGAAGAGCAAGGAAAGAAGGAATGTGTTCAACGTGTATTCTGTTTGCCAGAGCCTGCAGGATACCTATTGTAAAGTTGTACAAAACTGCATGAAAACAGTTTTTGGAGTATAGATTGGAGTCTTTAAGCACAAACATTTTCTCTGATCACATCACTCATTTCTACCTCATTACCTCCCTTGCACCCTTACTATCGAGAATCAAATTAAGGCTCATTGCCTGGTAGTACCTGGCCCTAAGCTACCCTCTTCCGGTCTTATGTCCCATATATCATTAAAGACCCCATTCTTTAGTCATAAGAAACTGTTTACTATTCCCCAAAAATTCCCTGAAATTTCCAACATCACAGTTTATTAATTGCTCAGAATGCTCTCCTTCAATTTTACCTATCTTAACTTTAATGACTGAAAATGCCACTTCCTTTGTGGCCTTTCTGAGACCGACATCCTGAGTATTCTTTCTCTTCTTTAAAACTCTACAAAGCTTTAGCACTGTACTATTTCTACCATTTAGGAATAATTATCTTTGCACACAACTAATCTTCCCAATGACACTAAATTCTTGAGGGTAGAACTCTGGCTTTACTTTGTCCCCACTTTGTAGGACTCTGAATGTTTAGTGAATGCAGGGATTAGAGGGAGGACAGAGTATATAGACACAAGACTATCCAAAGAAGAATCCACATTATCTAACTCTCTTTCAGAGTTGGGGATTTGAGATAAACAAGTAAAGCCAGCAGCACATAGAATTCTGAGGGAGACATGTCTAGTGCCATTGTGTAGCTAAGTACTTAAATGATAAACTACTCTTTCTGCGGTTAAGCTCACTAGCATTGTACAGTTTCTACCACTGTGTTTCATCTAAAGTTCTGTGATGTTGGACTTAAAACCAGTGCACCATATCACAGCCATTAAGTTTATGGAATTGATTGGTTACGAAAGATTGTCAGGGACTGCAGTTTACCAAGAACTAAGAGTGAAAGACAATGAAGATGCACCTGATACCTGCTTCAGGTCTTTCCCAGCTCTAAAAGAATCAGTACTGTCAAGTACAGGAAAGACTTGGAGATAGAGGGCTAGATTTCATGACCTTGGCAGATTCAGTTTACCTTTCCCTTTTAGACACCTGTGTATTTCTCTGGCTCTCTTATTCTATCCGTAAGAACGTGCTAAAGCATCATTTTATTGGCTCCGAACATACTCTTCCAAGGGCAAGCAGGGAAATGAAAGAGAAGCGAGACATGTTCTCTGTGCCTCATGCATCATGAGAAGTAACAGATTTAACTGGCATTTGTGTGGGTGATTCCATGAAGCACAAGGTCAAAGTGTTGTATTTCTTCATTTCACAACCCTATTTATTAAAAAATGTTGGCAGCAGGAAATCATGTTGACTGTGTGTTCAAAGGATTTCCCAAATGAGCTTTCCCTACATCCATTTCATACTTGAAAGGAACTCCTTTGTTATTGCTCTCTGGTGACAAGGAGGTTCGAGGGCTGTGTTTGGGGATGGTGGGAACGAATGTGAATCTCATACTTTTAGCAGAGCAAGGTGCTGTGCTAAGGACAGAAGATCTCTTGCTGCTCCCTAACCTAGAAAAAATATTAGAATAGAAATAACATAACTACAAGGCTCCCTATATTTTTATCAATTGAAATGTATTTATATTCTGCCTATTTAAAAAATCCGAGGGAAAGATTCGATATGGATTCATTGAGCAAACACTGTGCCAGGTTCTGATGCTTGGTTATGCAACAGAATGGAGAAAAACACCTCCTCCACAGCTACACTCTTTCTTGGTTGGAGGCTAAGACTGTTTTTGAAGTAGCTGGGAGAGTCAGGCCTAAAGCAACAAGCATTTCCTGATATCTTGTTAAGCGTTCTCATTTTTTTTTTTCTGAGGATTTGCTAGATGGAGAACTGGTCTAATTTCCTCCATAGGAGACCAATATGCCCCTCAGTGGAAATGAAAGGTCAGGTGAGATAGCCGTGTGGACTCTGCAGCCAGCTCCATTCATCAAATGCCATCTATTCCAGTGCATACGTGGCATTAATCTTCAACTCTTCTTTCAATGTATCTGCATTAACTCAAAAAAGTGACATGAATATGTCACAGTTATGGTAATTTGGATACCTGAAGTTTGTTAAGTTGACTTTGAGTCAGTTCTCCATCCTACTTCCCTTCAATTTCTTAAAGTACCATAGTACTTTAGGTCCATCTTCATTGATCCTTCTGAAGTGATGGGATTCTAAGTTTCTGAATATGTCCTACAGAAAATCCATTCTGTATCGTGACCCAGGATACAAACATACACACTCAATTGAGAATAAATTTCATGCAATAATGTACCCCCTCCTCATTCCATGGGAGGTTACCTGATGTTTTCTATCCTATTCTAAATAGATTAAAATAGATTAAAATCCTCTTCTCAGTGCACTGGATTGATATGATTTGAAATTGCAAAACCAGTGTTTGAAATTCTAAGAGCTTTGAAGTCCAGAACCATGCTTTATTTGTATCTTAGAGTGCCTTTGCACTCGGAAGAAATAGTAAAGGAGCACTGTTAAACATTTTTCTAAGTAAAAAGGATACTCTCTCAGACAGTATTGCTCAAACTATCTTTTGATTTTCCTCACTGTGTTTTACATGGCATGGAGAACACAGGAGGCACTTATCAGTTTCTTGCCAAAGGACTACAGAAATCTACTTTCACCTTCAAGGAAGGAAGGAGTAAGAAAAGGAAGAAAGCTGCACAGAGCCTACTCTGTTTGTCTTCATATACTGTGCAAGATATAAGAGAATCTGGTATGGAGGATCTGGAAAGCCTGAAGATCTGCTGAGTCTCACGCTGGGCAGTGAGAGCTCTGTGTGATTTATATTTTATCCTTCTAGACAAAACATGCTAAAGGGCAAAACCTGTTTAAGTCTAAATGGCAGTTTAAGGTGGAACATTGCTTCTCCCTTGACCTCTAGCCTATTCTTTCTCCAGCAAATTTGCCATTTAACATCTGCAAATAACAAAAATTAACTAATTAGCCTAGAATAAAAGGTTACCCATATTTTCATCTGCTTTTCCTTGGCATTGACTTTAGACATATACCTGAGCGTATGTATTAAACCTAACTATATTTATTTTGAAGATGTTTCCCTAACGGGATCTGTGCAGGCTGTACTCAGTGTCACTGAGGGTTTTGTGTACACTAGAGTGATGCTAAGTCATGGGGGCAAAAAGATAAGAGAAATCTGAGTAGTTTTAGTCCTGTTGGTGAAGGCAGCCATGTGTGTGGTTAGCCATGCACTGTATTCTCAGTTTCATGTAAGTAGGTCTGAACAAAAATCCAAGGATACCCAGAGGTGGCTTTGAAGACTGAATGAGGGTCATCAATAACAGAAAGATAAAGGCCATGGGGGTATTGAGAATTATTAAGTTGGCTGCGGGGAGCAATTAAGTGGAGATGCGTTAGCAATTGCTTAGTGGGCAGATGCTTTTGTTGCTTAAGGATTTATGGTACAAATGAAACAGGAATACACTGATACCAAGTTGAGAAGAAACTTGGGTATCATGGTATGGAGTCTGATGTTTATTGGGCACTTAAACATGTATCAGTTTGTTTATTCTCTATTGTTAAATGTGTGCAAATCTTGTCTTCCCCAGTATGTGTGTGTGATGTGAAATTATAGAGCTGAAAGGGAACTCAGGTTATTTATACCCAAACGACTAATTTTATACATGAAGAAACAGAAGTATAAGTCATTTGGTTAAGAGGGTCTTTTCCGAGGGACTGGAGCAAACTCGGCCTATTTGCATATAGATAGAAAGCAGTTTTTCCTGCTGCTGGTGTGTAGACTGGCTCTTAGTCAAAAAGAAAAACAGTTCACTATTTATTTAAATAGAACAGGAAGGAAATGCAGGCGCAGGTGGGTGCGCCGATAATCTCGCCATTAGGGCACAGAGGAATGTGATACAGACACGGCTCTGATTTGGACACCTGCCAAGCCGGCTGACTGCAGACGCTGCTAGAGGACTTGGTAATGAGGCAGTTGTATGCAGAAAGTAATGACAACCAAGAGACTCCTAATCCCGCCAGGGCATCTGTTACATCCTATCAGGAATAATAGCATGTACAGAAGGTTGTGCCCTTCTTGAAGATTTGAAAAAAAAAACAAAACAAAAAACCGCTCTCCTCAGTTGGTACACAGAAATTCCTTTTGGGCAACAAGAAAGTTTGAGACAGAAGCTGTTTCAGACCCCACCTGTCTGCAGCACGAAGGCCACAGGAAAAGACTCCTGAATTCACCTTTCAGAAGAGTTTGAGAAATGCTTCCTGTGGCTTGAGGTTTTCCTTCAGGCTGGTCACTCCTAGTTCCCATGGGTGTCAACCTCCAGGTTTTAGGGCACCTATCTTAACTGAAGCTGTGTCCATCCTAGCCGTAAGACAAAGAGAAGCTTTAACATGAGCAGGCAGGAAGCTTTTTGGGAAAGATCCCATCCCCAGGGAGGATGGGGCAGACCATCCTCTCACTTCTGAGAGGACAGACCAAGTAATTTAATCATTGGCCCAGTCCTGGTCCGGTCCTACAGCAAAGAAGGCAGATCCCAAACCAAAACAGATAGGTGTAGTTTCATCAAAACCTTTCTGAGGAATGCAACACAGTTTTGTAACTCACAGAATTGTCACAAAGGGTCTGGAGACAGTTTCCCTCTTGGTAAGGAAGCAAATTCAAATGAGAAAAGAATACAGTGGTGGGTACCTGCATTTCTAAGAACAAAGACAATGAAGCCAAACATTTTACAAGGATAAAGAGTAATTGAAAGTTGAATAAATAGCCCTGGAAATGTAGATGTGCTTGAAGGCGCAGACAGATTCCAATTTGCTTTCAGCATGATGTGGTAGCTTTTATTCTCAGTTTGACAAAATTAGAAATGAAGAATGTGACAAGAGGTAACTGACTAAAGTCTAACCCTGTGGAGAAGCGTGACTTCTTCCCCTAAAACCTGGGGGTCGTGGGACAAGAGAGGATCTTGCTGTTTGTAGGTAATGTTGTCCTCCCATCATTCTACCATGAAACATTCAGTGACAAATTTGAACCCAGACCACAAGGAGCTAGAGTTCATTCTTTTCCTCATTTGCATGAAAGACATAAGCAAAAAGTGAGCAAGATAGCTGAGGCAAAGTAAGATAGTCTTTCAGCAAATACTCAGAAAAAGCAGATCACCTAAAGAATGCTAATGTCACCTTGTCTTTTTGGCAGGATGCTTCTAGAAGGAAAAAAAATTCTAACTGTTTAAAAGGATTACTGTTTGAAGGATAAAACCATTGCCTTTATTCTGTATAACACCTGATTTCATTACCCTAGAATGCTGCTCCCACAAGATTCCCCGGGGCTCCACAGTCAGAGTCCTGTCTGGACAGGCACCTCCAGGCCTCGCATTGGCAACTGAACTTCGGATTAGTTTTCAGAGATGTACATTTGCCAGGTTAACTTTGAAATTCTATATTCTCCCAAATATTCTAAATTATGAAGACTCTACAGTTTCATTAGCTTCTTCTATAACGATGTTCCTTCTATAACTGCAGATCAAATTGTGGGGGCTGAGTTCTCTTTTTTTCTGCATCTGTGTGTTCAAAGGGCATTTACTAGTTTAGGATCAGGGAAAGAAATATATTTTAAAACAAAATGGACAAAGAAAAAGGGTTCTTTCTAGTACTCTGTGAGTGTATTTTCTGTCAATCAAGAGGGTACTGACAAAGCACTTGGTGGGGAAAGCTTTGAGAAAAGAGGAAGCCTTAGAGACCCCCCAACCTGCTGTCCCTCCCCACTCCATCCGGGTCCTTGTGCAGAGCTTGCTGAGAATAAGGCTGCTATGGGGTTGGTCCACACCTCCCCCATCCAACTTCCTGGCTAGTGTTTCTACTTTTCAACAGTGTGGCTTGTATGAAATAGTAAATAGGGAAGCACTGAACAGCGTTATCACTTCTTAACTGTGCTTTAAAAAATTTAAAGCAATTTAAAGCCTGTATTAAAAAAATGTCAAACACAAAGAAAAGACAGTTTTTAAAATCTTATGAAATGAACAGGGAAATTTTCCACCAACTCAGCCTATTAGTACTAAATGTTCTGAAATTAGGACTGAGAGAAGGATCTGGTTGTTTCAGGATGAGGAGAGCTGCGGGTGATCAAGTGAATAAACTGACGGTGCTCACAGATCAGGGATGTCATGGGTCTTTTAACCCCCTCGAGCTGTGTCAGCCTTGTTCTCTCATCCATGCATGCTCCATAGAAACATTGCATTTCTGCATCCAGGGGGACCTGATGTGGAATTTTACACACGCTACTTTCAGTTGGTGGAGGGGTAAAGAACGCAGTATATTTTCTAGCACTTTGCATATATTATCTCTCTCAATCCTGGCAACAACCTCAAGATGTATGCATTTTAATTTGTATTCAACAGATGTATGAATACAGGCTCTGAAAGAATTTTCCCCAATACATAGAGCCAATCAATGAGCAGGGCTTGATTAACTGAGCTCTTTCTGATTTGAAAATCCATGGTGCTTTAAAAGGCACATTTCTCAAACAGTTCCTCAGGGCATTTTATTGTTAAATAGAATTCTCTGAAAGAGACACACAGAGTTGAAAGATCAACTATTTTCCAAATTTTTAAAAAGCAGAGATGGATAAAGCATTTGAGCAGGGAGAAGGACTCCTATTCCATGCTTGCAAGACTCTAACTCATTTGATGTCATAGCAATCCTATGAGTGGGATGTCACCGTTTCCCCATTTTAGTGATGGGGAAGCTGAACACAGGAAGACTAAGTCGCTTGCCTAGGATCACACAGCAAGGGGCAGAGCTGGTCTGATTCCAAAGAATGCTTTATCTACAACTGCTGGGCTGCTGTCTAGTTCTTCCCAGGCTGCAGTCTGCATGAATCAAGTGGATTTTAGTAAGGCTGGTATGAGAAGAAACCTAAAGTTTGGCATGCTGCAATTTATCTGAAAATGCATGCTTTTGAAACATGGAGAATAAAATGCGGTGATGAACAGCAGGTGTTTTAGGACTCTAATGTTTCTGGACTAATTCTTGACTTTAATGGAAACTAAGCTAATTAAGTTTAAAATTTCTAAAATCACTGAGTCCCTGCAGTTAATTAAATGACAATGACCAAACTGACACCAATACTGATATTCCTGGGGTGGGGCAGCCCTGGCCTTGCAGAGCTGGTGACTTTCCTTACTTTCTGGAGGAAAAGTGAGGCTCAGAAATGGAGGCTCAGAGAGGCTACGATTCCTGTCCTGGAATTAGACTTACAACTTAGTTCTACACATCTACACAATCCAGCTCATACACAGCTTCATTAACTTCACTTTGCCTTAACCACAAAGAGACAGGACTATATGAAAACAGAAAAAAATACCAACAAAAGCGAAAGCCAGTGAAGATAAACAATATTTAAAGACAGCAAGTGTCTGTGCATCTGCAGCAGCACACTGTATATGAGTATGTTCCACAGAATTTACAACAGCATCTACCACCCTTAGTGTCTCCCGCCTATCAGCAGAGGCCCATGGCTCTCCTTCCAGGGCACCTGGAATCTTACTACAAAGCAGGATCATTTCCCACAGCAGCAACTTCTTACGTGGTGGACTACAACCACTTTGGAACTTCTGTCACCCACTAACACACAGCAGTCACAGGGCACTTCTAAAACATGCAGTAGACCTACTGCTCCTCGGCATAAAAGCCCTCAAATACCTTCCCATTTACTCAGGGCAAAAGTCTAGTGCACATTATAGCTCCGAGCCACCTTCCTGATCTTCTTTCAGGGCCCCCTAACCTTTGGTCTTTGCTTTCTGGCTATATTCCCTCTCTCTTGTCCCAAGACATTCCAGGTGCAAAAATGGTGTTAATAAAAATGCACTGAATGAGGGATGATCAGCTTAAGACCACAGCAGTGAATCTGAAAGATAAAGAAAAAACTAAACCCTCATGTATTATAAAAAAGAATGTGAAGAATTATGTGGTGTACTTTATAATGATTTTTGATTTAAAGCACATTAAAAGTATCCTAGTATTTAATGCTTATGTGTTGTAAAAACCTTTGCAGTTCAATATGACTTACTGCGTCAAATTTGTCAGTAGTTGAAGTCTTACTGTTAAGGTGGTGACGATGTTGGCTTCCTTTAAGTGGGTAAGTGTGTACTTTTAAGAATATTTTTATTCTCTGTGTATAGAGAAATATAGGATAGTAACTAGATTTATCCAATCACTTAGCAAAAATGAGTAATAGGAAATGTGTACTAAGATGTACTATTTCCATACATTGGTCAAAACATTTTACCCATCCTAAGTCATTTAATGCTCAGAAAGTCTCTGGGGAAGGAACTATAACCACCAATTTACCAACTAGAAAACTGAGATATATAGAATTAAATTATCCAATGAAGGGCACACAGTAACAAGATATAGAGTCGGGATACAAAGGGCAGTGCATCGTCCTTTTAGAAAACAACTTTTATGTACCTACAGTGTGTCAGGAGTTGAGTCAAAGAACAAGGATACAAAATACTGATTTCATCTTTGTCGTCATGGTAATCCAGACATAGGGCAGAGGAATGGACCAGTTGCCAGCTTCCCAAAAGACCAGCTCCCCCTGGGGAGATGGAAACCAGGAATATCTCACTGGGCAAAGTCTTTCTCCTATTTTAAATTCCTATTTTAATGGTGAAGTAAGTAGCACCGAATGTGATCCAAGTTGTCCCTTTATGCTCCCTGGGGACTTTGAAGCCACATAGGAAAGGGACTATTTCAGTAATAAGTTGCCTAAGCTTTAACATTTGATTCTGTGGGTGGCCTTGAATTTGTAACTTTGCAGTGTGCCACTCTCACTGTGCTGCATCCAGGTTTTTCTTGACATCTGAAGAGGCAGCATCTCTAAGGAGTATATTTTTGTATTTCTCCATATGTTGCTTTTTTGTCTCCTCACATATATTGCCAATAAGACTTGTGAGTCCCACCACAGGCCAGCTCTGCAACTTATGTTTGGTGTTGGCCTTGAAAGAAATATATTATTATTATTTCTGTGGGTTTGTGTCTTTCCCTCTATTATAGAAATATTTTCTCTCATTTTTCCCCCAGTAGAGTGATGCACTTTCTTCCACCTTATTTCATTCCCCTTTCTTATACTACTCATAGGTTTCTATCTCGCATGATCATGCTTGCTTCCACCCTTTATCAAAAATCTATTTAATACATTTCCCTGCTTATGTATCCCATAACATTTCTACTGATTACTTTTCTTCATTTTTTTTTTCAGTTTTCCAGTCTTGAAGACTGAAGCAATTTTTGCTTCTTTTGTTTTTAGCCGCAGTTCTTTCCTTAAAATAACAGGCTATAATGATGTCAGTTTAACCCATACCATGGCTGCCACAAAGAGAATGAGGTCAGAGACAAAAGACAGGTTCCCTCAAATTCCTTGTAGCTGCTTGTGGCAGAGCAATGAGCAAATGTAATTAAAAACCATTTTAAAGTGGTAAAATACATAAGACATGAAATTTACCAAGGTAATCATGCTTAAGTATGCAGTTTGGTAACATCAAGCATATTCACCTTATTGTACAACTATTCTTACCTATCATCAGTTTACAGAATTCTTTTCATCTTGCAAAACTGAAACTCTATACTCATTAAGGAGTGAATATCCATACCTATCTACTCTAGGTTCTGGCAACCACCATTCAACTTTCTGTTTCTATGAAATTGATTATTCTGGGTACTCCATTTAAGTGGAACTAGGCACAATTTAACTGGCTTGTTTTATTTAATATAATGTCCACAGAATTTCCTTCCTTTTGAAGGCTGAAGAATGTCCCATTGAACATGTATACCATACTTTGCTATGCATCCACCCATGGACACTTAAGAGGCTTCTACTTTTTGACTTTTGTGAGTAATGCTGCTATGAAGATCATTGTACAGAATCTTTTCAGAGTATGGGTAATTTTAAAGGCTCAAAGAACAGAAGGACAATAAAATACATATACTATGAGAATTTACAGCTGTATACAACTGCTAAGAGTCTTGTGGGAAGCATTGAGACCAGATGGGAACACGGGAGAAGAGGGAATTGTTGAGTGGCAATTTCAAGGCGACCAGAGATAAGATCTGAAAGTGAAGATAGAGGGAGGACACTTGGCCTATTTGTATTGTGCACAAAATAATCATATAAGTTGATAAATGAGTGATGGGGAGGGTGGAGGCAGGCATGCGATATTTTCCAGGCTTGAATAGACAGTACTGGTGAGAATAAATGAGGACAGTCTACTTGATTGATATAAAACATTAAAGACTATGATTTTAATGTTTAATGTTTAATGTTTCAGTAAAGCAATCACAACAATGAAGAAACTATGATTATCTCAGAACTGCAGAGGTCTGGACATTTTCAAGGTTTGTTTTAGCCCCCAGCTGTCCCTGACAGTGGACACCTGTGCTTGCCCTGGGGTGCTCAGTAAATGTATGTTCAACACACAGATGAACTGTGAAGGATGATTGATTGGTACTGAGGAAGATGGGCCCGTGTTTAGAATGCTGGGGTTGTGGGTTTTCTTTGCAGGAATTAAGTCTGACTGGAATAGACATTGAAAACAAACAAACAAACAAACAAACAAACAACAAAACAAAAATCCCCAAGTATATTAGATCTGAAATTTGTACACTGGGCAGGAAGATTCTGTGAGACAAAGCCTTAGACCTCTTTGATTAGGATTTTGTTTACATCAGTCCTCAATACCAAAATATGTTAGTTTGTCCTAAGTTACTTTTACATATTTTGGTATTGAGGACTGATGTAAACAAAATCCTAACCAAAGTGTCCTAAGTTACTTTAACATCTTATAATTGGTGGGTGTTTCAACAGGCATCAATTTCTTTTCCTCTGCTGTGGATGTGTTCTTAATTCATACTTTTACCAAGCAGTCAGTATTCTCATTAAGGCACTCATAAATCTAAATTTTTAGAAACATGAGCATGGCCCTAATTAGCATATATGCTAATTGTGTTTTAGCCTCTCTGTCTTTATCTGTTTCAGAGAAAACGAATCAACACATTCATTATTTTCTTATCTACAAACAGAGGTTTGTATGATTTTCACCTAACTTTATAGTCATATGCCAGCAATTTATGGAATTCTATTGACATTGTACAAGAATTAAATGATTGGACATTGGGGATAGATAATTCTTTTGGATTTTTTGTTTTGTTTTGTTTTTAGTACTGGAAATTGAACCTAGGGAGCTCTGATGTGCATCCCTAGTCCTTTTTTGTTTTTGAGACAGGGTCTTGTTAAGTGACTAAATTGCCCAGGATCCTCTCAAACTTGAAATGTACTTACCTCAGCCTCCCAGAGTGCTGGGATTGCAGATGTGCTCTACCACATCCAGCTGGGGTTTGATAAGTTTGTGCTGTAAGAAAGGGAAGGTATGCACCCACACTGAGATGCCTCAGTGAAGGTCCTGAATCCATACCGTGTGACTGCTAATCCTAAACAGAGGATGGTAAATACATTTGTTGACTATTATTCTCTGCAGTGTCTAATCATCAATATGGTGTATTTGGCGATAAAATAATAAAGCTTTTCTAGTCCAGAGTCAGGATGGAAAACAAAGGGATATATTTGAGAGCTGAGAACAAAGATGTGTGATACAATGGCATGAGGCATTGGAGTGAAATGTGGCTTATTGCCAGCGGGGCTGAGGGCATCACCGAAGCCTGGCATTCTGTGTCTGGTAGCAGATGGCCATGGCACATGCTCTGGAGTCACAGGCATAAGTGCATGGGGGACCCTGTAGGCTACTTTTAACAGTTATTATTTGGGAGCTGTTTTCTTTAGGTGTTTGTGAAAGGTCAGTGTCTGATCTAATTCCACCCACAGTCACAGTTATAGTCTCCTTCACTGCATTTGTCACTCTTTTAGCATCATTTGACATTCTATCTGCCTGCCAGTTTTCTCTTCAATTCCTTTTGGAAAACTATTTTTTCCCTGAGTTTGTCATTTTACTTTAAAAAAAATCACAAAAGGGTCCTCTATATTCTTGAGTTCCTTACTTTTCTTGTTTTTTCTAACTGAAAATCTCATATAAACCACCGGCAAATAAGAAAAATATTTTATTTGATACTTACGATAAGTTGTTAATTATTTTCTGAGTTGTTTCTGAAGGATGATCCTAATGTATTCATCAATCATCAAATTGGGTGTGCCTTAGAGTATTGATTATAACATATTGTTTTGATGTTACTGAATTAAGGCTGAGAGGGGAGAGGACTGCAACAAATGATTTATGACCACTGTGCTAGATAAACAGAAGGCACGGGAAAAAGAAAAGCCAGGCTAACACTGGACACTATCTAAAAGTTTTCCCTGGATTAAGGTTAGAGGAATTTATCAACACTGCTTTGTCAACCTTCTTGAGAGCATCAGCTACCACCCTATATAAGGCACAAGGCCTGACCATATGGGACCTGGAGGCATCTATCTAGCTATTGCCATAGGACTGTTGGTCTTCAGACTCCTAATTGAATGAGACTTCACTCCCAGCCTCTGTTTCCTAAGGGATATTACCTTATCTGCCTCACTCGATTTTCTTAACATTAGACAAAGTGGTGTAGGACTCAGCGATTTGACATTTATAGTATGCTGTACAAATAGTAGAGACAATTAGCTTAGGTACAGGATAACTATCCTGTTTGGGTAAACCTGTGATCAATTTTCCACCAATGGTTTGTCATACATCAGCTTCAAAGTCCTGAGTTCCTTGGTCAACCTTCTTCCTGATATTATCTAATTCATTTTCTTTGAAGGCTGGTGTACTCAATTTTTTTTCTACTTTATAACTGTGGGGAAACTACAAGTTTTGGATTTGGTTCCCTATACATATTCCTTCTTTTTCCACTGTAATATCACTACTCTAAGTACCCACATTACTCAGTTAATAATGCAAATCTTGCAAATTGCCTAGGTTTTTCATAGATGCGACTAAATGATCAACTCTTTTCATATCTCATTTATCAGCAACAGTGTTAGTGTTCAAAAGACAAATTTAACTCCCTATTGATAAGTTAGATTCTCTGGCTCCATGGTAGGGTAAATGTAGAGTTAGATAACAGGACACTCTGGAATTACTGTATTATGATGATTCATTTAAACATAACCAGAAAACTACTGTCCCCTCAATTGATATCTGAGTCTCAGTCTAAATATTTAAATCTGCGTCAGTAATTTCCTTGAGCGTAAAAGTTATTTGAAGAAGTATTGAATTGGTTTGTGAAAAATAATGATTCTTCAACATGCTCAGTTTCATGCTAGATAAATCATTATCAGCCTTGCATACCAACTTTGCACGTGCTGAAGGGAATTCTGTGTTTTTTGGGGGTACTGGGGATGAAACTCATGATCTTGCACTTGGCCAGGCAAGTGCTTATGCCGCTGAGCTAAGTCCCTGGTCCAATGGAAGGAATTCTGGCTAAACAATTGCACCATCTTAAGAAGTAGAGAAGCATTGCTCCTGTAGTCCATTGTGCTCAATTTAGCTTTATATTTGTTAGTTCTGAGTCCCGGTTTAAAAAGCACAAACACAAGTTTCAAGACACTGTAGGAATCCAAGCATCAGAATTAAGTGATGGGTATCATTTGTTGATTACAGATATGCAAGAATTGTCAATTATTATTTAATTGTGTTGGTTGGGGTGCCGTGATTTTTGAATTATATTATAATTTAGTGAATTGGATTTCTACCCAGAAATAGTTCTGCTAATGCTAATCTTCTGCTAATGCTAATCTCTATTAGCTTCCTAAGGCTCAAAGTATTTTTAGGAAACAGTATTCTGATTCTGGAACTTAAAAATTTACAGCTAAATTTAACCCTCAGTGACATAGTTTCGCCTAATCACTTTGCATTCCATAAGGAATTGAGAGTTGGTGTTCACGGCAAGAGGTAGTTTCTCATTCTGGTGTCCAGAAGACAGGGATCCTGTGGCACCTGTCGCTTGGTTCCTATTTCCTATTTATTACTGGGTAATGAAAAGCTGGAAAGTGGAAGAAGACAGAATGTGCACTGAGAAATTTTTTTTTGAGAATTTTTGGGACTATTCTGATGACAATGTGACTGGAGAATCACTTAAAGAGCAGTGAAGATGTCAAAGTAAAGGAAACAGAGGGGCTCCATTCTGCTTGGTTTTGTGGGAGGCATCTCAGCTCCACACCATATGTCACAGCAGGGTAACTGGGCAGAAATCCCAAGCGCCACTTTTTCCTTCTGGTCAAACAGAGATCAGTTTTTATATGGTTGATTATATATTTTAAATACAGGTGCTCTTTGACTTAATGATGGGGTTAAATAAACCCATTATAAGTTGAAAATATTGTAGGTCAAAAGTGTACTTAATATACCTAACCTACTGAACATCATACTCAGCAACACTGGGCACTGCAGAATTACTGGTTGTCTATCCTCTACCCTCAAGGTTGTGGGGCTGACTCAAGAGTTACCGTCCACAGAAACTGCCCACATATCACTTGCTACCCTTGGAAAGATCAAAATTCAAACTCCGAAGTTTTGTTTCTATTGAATGCCTATGGCTTTTGCACCATCATACAGTAAAAAACTTGTAAGTCAAATCATTGTAAGTTGGGGACCAGCAGAACAATGTCATTGAAAGGTGTTGTTTGAATTTACCCTGGAAGGTGGAAGCAGCATAAAGTTAATAAGGGGCTTTGAATTTTGGAAAAAACTGAACCACAAATGCTTTCTTCTATTTTGGGGAGCTACAGAACCCATCAAGTCAGAACAGGTAGACTGGGGCCAGAGATACAGCTCAGTGGCACAGCATCTGCCTGGCAAGCGTGAGGCTGAGAGTTTGACTCCCGGTACCAAAAACAAAGCAAAGCAAAACAAAACAAAACAAAACAAAACAAAACACAGAACAGGTAAACCCTTTTTGCTGTTTTCTTTGGATGATCTAAAGGCACATTACAGGATGGTAATGAACCAACATAAATCATGACAGCTTAGATTGTGCACAGTCTACTCTCCATTTATCAATGTAAGGTGAAAATGAGAAGACAGAAAAGAAATCTCACTCACTGCTTTCATTGGATGAGTCCCTAGTGAATATATGAATCCAAAATTATCATTTTTTAGATAATACTATGAAACTAAAGGAGCCCAGTTTCTTCTGGAACAGAGGACATCAAGGGCTTTTGGTTACTTGTTTTGTTATCTTGAAGGCCAACATACCATCATCTTGCCTGTGGCTCAGCAATTCAGAAAATGGTTGTGAGAATTTCCCAGGGAAGTCTCACTTATGCACTACACAGAGCACACACTTTACCCTATACCCTTACCGCCCAGCAGGTCCAGCATAGCTCCAGTGTCCAGGCAGCCCTGAGATAAGATGTGTCTAGACACTCGGTAAAGCCATAAGCTTGGCACTGCTCCAAAGAGGTCAATGACTGGGATGGGAAAGAAATAGGAATTCCTGATTTATCACACAGCTTCTTCTATGAAAATCAGAAGTACAAAAGCTCCTAAGCACTTCCAGTATGCATAGCACTATAGCCTCTCAACAAACAATACATTTACAGAGAGCCTACTTTGATTTAACAGGCCTGCATATATCAAAGCTCATGAAAATATGGCTTGACTGATATTTTTATTGTATGAACTTCTTCATGAATAGTTCAGCACAAAGAACATTTCTCACAGCCATCTTAGGCCATTCTATAGTCTTTCTGTTAATCTTTCTTACAAGCTTTTAAACATTTATTGAACTTCCCAATCAATTGTTTAAATATATACACAGTTGAACACCTTCAACTATTTTTCTCAGGCAGTAACAGAAAACTGAGGTTCAATACAGGCTGAGCATAAAAGGACTGAGAATGCATATTTTTCTCACTCCAAAAAGGGTGAGAGGCCTCAAGATGATACCTGATCTCTATAAATACTTGACACACCAAAATGTGAAAATGTTGACCTAACCTTTCATGTGCATGGGTGAATTACCATCTGCTTGAGTAGGAATTGTTTGGAAGGTATTAAGGTTTAGATATGCCCCCACCACATTCTCATGTGTTCAGAGGTAGGAGATTTGGAAGGTGACTGGATTATGAAGCCTCTAACTTCATCAATGAATCAATTAATTGATAAAATTTTATTTCGAAGCCGGGCATGGTGGCTCACGCCTGTAATCCCAGCACTCAGGTGGCTGAGACAGGCGGATCATTGTGAGTTCGAGACCAGCCTGGGCTACAAAGTGAGCTCAAGGCCAGCCTGAACGGCATAGTGAGACCCTGTCTCGAAAACACCAGGGCTGGGGATCTAGCTCAGTGGTCTAAGTGCCTGCCTGGCAAGCACAAGGTCGTGAGTTCAATCCCCGGTGCCGCAAAAAAAAAAAAAAATATTTTGATGGCATTGTTGTGAGGCGATGGAGACTGAGAAGGTGGGACATAGTTGAAGAGGGTAAATCATGAGGTCATGACCTTGGGGTCTACGTTTTGCCCCTGGCTCCTTACTTTCTTTTTTTTTACCTCTCACTCTACTTTCTGACTGCCATGAGATGAGCAGCTTTCCTTCTCCAAGCCCTTCTGCCTTGATATTTCTGCCTCATCACAGGTCGAGAAAGAAGGAGCCAGCTAACTATGGACTGAACCTTCTGAAGCTATGAGCCTAGGCAAACCTTTCCTCCTATAAATTGGTTTTTTTAGGGATTTTGTTACAGTGACACAAAGCTGACGAACAGAGAAGGAATGTAGAATATGCTTCTGTGACTGGTTTGGCACCAAGCCTCATTTATTTGGGGATGACACTGACTGGAAGAAGGACAGGGGTCCATGGAGGGAAAAGCAGAACTTCTAAGGAGAACAGTTTCATTTGCTTGCTAAGGACCCAAACAGGCAGCCAACAGCCTGACTGAGTGCCAGGGAACTGAAGCTAGGAAAGATGCATTTTACACAAGTGCTATGGGAGGCCGAGCTTCTGCCTATGGCCCAGCAGGCCAGATCCAACCAGAACGAATCACTTATGCTAAGCACTATGTAATAAATCAAGCCTTCAAATGGGTCAATTTTTAGCAAACCAGGAGATTCACAACCACCAATCAGAAGGGCAAATTTACCTGTGCAGGCATGATAAAAATGCCCCTGCTGTGAACAAGTGACTTTGAAAACATCAATCCACTTCTTGTTCTGTGCCTGATTTTTCAGTCTTTTCTGCCTACAAAGCCAGTCCCTCCTGCTTAGCTCTGCAAAACACCATTTTATTTTTATAGAATGAGGTGTTGTTTGATTATAGAATTGCTGATTAGATCTTTAAAATATATTTGTTGTTGTTTTGTTTTTTCAAATGGAAGCAGGCATCACCAAAAGGGCATGCTCTCGGAGCACACAGGATTGTGTTGGTCAGGGGCTGACCCCCTTTGTGGAGCAGGGCTGCAGTGGAGGAGGCACGAAGGACCCAGGATAAGGAAGACACATGCACGTGATTTAACCAAGGTACAGCTAGAGAGTGGGAGGTATAAGGGAAAGGTGATAGCAGCTGTCACTCTCTGGACCCTTGTAATATGTATTATAGACTGGACATAGGTTGAAACCTTAACCTGTCCCGCTGTGATGTGGGTATATCTCCAAATTAGCTTTAGGGGAATTAAAGTTAAATGAGGTCCTAAGGGTGGGGCCTTAACCAGTAGGATTAGTATCTTTATAAGAAAAGGAAGAGATGGGCTGGGGATCTAGCTCAGTGGCCTAAGTGCCTACCTGGCAAGTGAGAGGTCATGAGTTCAACCCCCGATGCCAAAAAAAAAAAAGAAAAGGAAGAGATGCAAAAGATAGAAAATAGGCCATTTGAGGACACAGTAAGAAGATGCCATCTGAAAATTAGGAAGCTTGCTTAAAAGCTCAGGCAGGGTTTGCGCTCCTTCAGCAGAAGCCAACTATGCTGGCACCTTGATATTGGACTTCCAGCCTTTGGAATGGGCAGAAATAAATGTCCATTGTTCAAGCGTTCAAGCCATCCAGTCTGTGGCATACTGTTGTGGCAGCATAAGCAGACTATGAAAATGTACCAAATATGATGCATAATATGAACTCATGTAATTCTCAAAACCTCCAGGTAAAGCAAACTTTATTATCTCTGTCTTACAGATATGGGGACAGACTCAGAAAAAGAAAGTCATTTTTCTAAAGTTACATGGGCAGTGAGTGGCTTTTGAATGGTGGTGAGGGTAGGAGAAGGTGAACAGTAATGTAGGAGCTCATCACTGAATCACAGTTCGCTGAGTCAGGGAAAGAAGACTTGAGCTTAGGGGTGTGCATGTGTGCGTGTGTGTGTGCATGTGTGTGTGTGTGTGTGTGTGTGTGTGTGTAGGGCATGCTGGGTGGTGGGTACTGGGGGAGGAAAGTAGGTACTGCGTTGAGATTGAGGTATCAATTGAAAGGTGGTAATGGAAAGTCAAGGCTAAAGGCAGAGGAAACCTAAGACACCAGCAGCCCCAAGGCCATGGCAGGCTTCACACGTTTTTGAGAGACAGCAGGATGTCCCAGGGACTCAGGCTTTGGCTGGGGCCATCTCAATGGGGCTAGGTTTTGCCTTGAAGAGTCAGCTAGTTCTTGGGTATGTTAAGGAGAAAATGTGACTCACAGCACACTGATGGAGGGAAAAACCCTGGATGGGATAGGAGGAGTACTCAGAGAAAAATGGTCCTACCAGTGACTCCACAAAGTGTCCCCAAAGGACAAGCTGGCTTGCA
>RJWT010017320.1:0-19397 GCA_004365215.1 Cuniculus paca | reverse complement strand
GAATTCATGACCACCAAACCAACCCTACAAAGATTACTAGAGGACATTTTAGAGACAGAAAAAGGACCACGGTCTCAGGAACAATGTCAGAGGGGGACCATCAAGTGGGACCACTCAATTGAATGGAGAGGAAAAATAGGGAGCCAATGGCAGGAAAATAGCATGGCAGAGACAATGCAGTGCAAGAGGGCCTCAAGGCACTAACAGAAAGAAATAGAGGCACAGTGGATCAGGAGACAGGATCATTATGCTCTATGCAAGAAACACATTTAGCTAGAAAGAAAATTCATAGTCTGAAAGTGAAAGGAGAGAGAACAATGCCCTATGTGACAGGGAGCCAGAAAAAAAAAAAAAGGTAACCTGCCCATTAATTGCAGAATGGATAAGAGAGACATGGTATTTTATGTGGTGGAAACCTACTCAGCTATAAAGGAAGATAACCTCAAGGCTCTTGTAGGTAGATAGAGGCAACTGGTAATAGTGCTCATGGATGTAATGGACCAGAGTCACAAGGGTGAATTTTGTGTTGTCTCCATAGCATAACAACCTAAAAGTGTTAGTGGGATCCAAAATGCACAATACATATTGGGAAAGTCAAAGGGGAGGAATTATCTAAAAAAGGAAAGAAATGACCACTCTTAATCTATTATCATGATTTGAAATTCAGATTGTATTCACTGTTCTGATTAGTTTCATTTTATTCTGATTTGTTTGATTTTATTATACTTGATGGCATGGACAGCTATTTTAAAGATAACAAAATATATCATTGCAGCCATCGAGGATGTCCAATTACCTTGTTTAGAAATTCTGTATGGCTTTTATCGTTTGTTTTGATTGATTTTACTCTATTCTGTGTGGTTTGATTGTAATATGTCTGAAGGTGTAGGCAAGTATTCTGAAGATAACAACTATTATGGTAGCCCAATGCTGTTCTGCTAGTATCTTGAAATTCTGTATTGCTTACATTGTTCTGTTTTGTTTGTTTTGTTATGTTTTGTTTTGTTTCTACTGTTTTAGTTTGTTGTATTTTGTTTGATTTTACTTATCCCTGATGGTATGGGCAGGTATACTGCAGATAACAAGAGCCATTATGGTAGCCTTATCGATTGCTTTTTACTCTGTTTAAAAGTCATGTACCATGTTCATTGCTGTGTTTTGATTGACTTTACTCTGGTTTGTTTTGTTTGGTTGTATTCTTTTCAAAATAAAAAAAAATAAAATAAATAAAATAAAATTTGCATTTCTTTGAATGGTTGGGATAAATACATTTTCAGATGTTTTCTATTTGTTTTCCTAAACTGTTCTTTGTCCATTTTTATATTAGATGATAATTTTTCTTAGAATAAATGCATTCTATATTAGAGAAACTAATGTCTTGCCATTTCTGTGGCAAACTACTTCTTAATTCTGTTTATAATGCTTCTTCATAAAAGAAGTTTTATATTTTAATATAAGCTTATTGATCTTTGTTTTTGTTCTTATCCCAAGCCAACTCATATGGTCTCAAGTCAGCTGATATATAATTTATTCATCACCTTCATGAAAAAGAAGACTAAAGATTCATGATTTCATAATTTAAAAAATTACCCTTGCCTCAAACCATGGAAAACAAAATATAAAGAGGTAAAGTTAAAAATACTATCTAAAAATACTATGTTGGATTCAGAAATAAAATAAATGCCTTCAAAGAAAAGAGAGACAAACAGTAGATACAAAAAGCAGCTGTACTTCTTGGTTCTGTGTGGGTAGAATTAGACAATTAGAGGAAAGGGCTTTTCTTTTCCTTAGTAAAAGGGACTGAAAATACATTCATGATCCCAGCTTGAAGCTACAAATATATAATTCACAAAAGTAAAAAGAAAAAAAGTGAAAAACAGAAGAGACCATATATATAGGAAAAGATATTCAATCCCTCTAGTAATCAGAACAATGTAATAGAAACCGTATCTTCAAAATGACAAAAATATTAAGTATGGTGAAGATGCAGAGGGCCAGGGATACAGCTCAGTGGCATAAGTGCCTGCCTGGCAAGCGCAAGGTTGTGAGTTCGATTCCCGATACAAAAACAAAAAAAAGACGCAGAGAAATGGAAACTCTTGCCCTGTTGAAAAGGGTATAAACTGGCACAAACACATGGGAAGTAATTTAACAACATCTAACACAGTTAAAGATTTGCAGGCCCTTTCTTTTCACAACTTTACTTCTAGTATACATAAAAAAGTCCATCAAACAAGAAGGAATAAAGAAAAACACGATGGAATACTATTTAGCCACAAATAAGAATGAATCCCTATCATTGTGGCCCCATGGATAAGCCTAGAGAAAATTATGTTAAATGAAGTCAGTCAGCCACAGAATGACAAATACTGCACTGTATGTCCTTGCTCAAATGTAGAAGTTAAGCAAGTTGATATCACACAAGAGAGTAAAAAAGTAGGTACCAGAGGTAGAGAAGAGAAGGGTTGGGAAGTGGAGAAAAAATAGTTATACAGTACAGAGATGCAGTTCAGTAGGAGAAACAATTTCTAAGGTATAAAACATTAAAGGGAAACCATGGACGACAACAACAAAGTGTATTTCAAAACAGTTAGTCTACAGCTAGTCTCATAAAGAAGATTTTAAGATGTCCCACACACAAAAAAGATAAATGTCAAAGGTTACATGCCAATTACCCAGTCTGATCATTACACATTACATACATGTACTGAAATATCACTAAATATGTATCACTAAATATGTATCATTTAAATTGTTAAAGGAAATTGTTAAATTGAAAGGAAAATTTATGAACGGCTACAACATAAATTTTAAAACTGATGAAAAATTAAAACCAACAAAAATAAATGAATCAGAGTTATACTGTCAATGAGGAAACAATTTTAAAAATTCTGAGTATGAAAAACAAGTTGCAGAATCATAAACTCATAGAAAATCTTAAAACTTGGAACAAATGCTAAACATGCCAACAAATATTTTGATGGACAGTACAAACAGCATAGCATAGTAACATTATAAAAATTCAAAAAATATAGATTCCAAGAATCAAGTAATCTGAGACTAGAAAATAATAGCAATTTAACAAGGAAATCTTATCATTTGCAGCCATTTGAGTGAAGTGGAGGACGTTATGCTAAGTGAAATAAGCCAGGCAGGCACATACTGTACGATCTCAACTACAGTATAAATGGAATCCAAAGTTGAATAGGGCAGAGTAAAGTGGTGGCTAACGGTCCAGTGAAGGGCAATAGGCAATGCCTTGAAGGTGGAGAAATGGAGATATTAGAGAAACTCAAAATATAAACAAAGAGCAAAATGAAAGACAGATAATAGGAAGTAGGGAGACCTTTCTCAAATGGGAAGGAAAAATAATAGATGAAGGGACAGGAAGGAAAGGGTATGGAAAAAACAGTTGGAAAAAATGAGAACAGAGCTTTTGGAAATGAGAAGGGAACCAAGAATTACAGAGAACAGAGAGGGATGAGAGGAGGAGTAGGGGGGCCACAAAAAAACAAGAAGAAGAAGAAGAAAGAGGAGGGGGAGGAGGAAGAGGAGGAGAAAGAGGAGGAGGAGAAGGAGAAGGAAGAGGAGGAGGAAGAAGAATAATTAAAATGGATTATGTATGTGTACCAACTCTCCCTGATAAATGTAATCATTATGTACTGCAAACATGAATGAATAAAAAATAAAGTTTATTAAGACAAGATAAATAATTTTTAGAGACCTGTTGTATATTATGATAACCATGGTTAATAATAATGATGTGTTGTATTCTAGAAAAATCTGTAGGAATAGAACTTAAATTTTTTCACCACAAAAAAGATAAACATGTAAAATGATACATATGTTAATTAGCTTTATTTAATCATTTCACACTGGATATGTGTATCAAAACATCATGCCATGCAATGTAAACATGTATAATTGTTATTGTATTTACATAGATCTTAACAGAGCTGGAGAAAAGGCAGGCAGATGGGGAGGAAATGAAAAATTTATACAAATCTCAACAAGGAAGAGTTTCCACATTCTTCCTTCTCTGTTGTCTCCTGGTGACCCAAAGGGAACCCAGACAGAAAACAGGAATACCAAACAGGAAAGGAAAAAAGTAATAGGAAGGCAGGCAGGTAGACAAGTAGGCAGGCAGGCTGGCTCGGAGGGCAACTCTGCCTGTCCAGCCAGAGAACCAAGAAAAGAAAAGCAGGGCCCTGCAGGGTAGAGAATGCAGAGGATGGCCCCCTTTTTCCTTTTTTCTTTCCTCCTGACCTTTCCCCTGAAAAAGGTGCAGGTACAGATCTGTACTGAGGCAGCAATGAAGCAAGCACCTAAGCACCAAAGAGAAATAAGAAAGTAATCTGCTAGTCTCAAAATTGTCTGGAGGGATATCATCTGGGGAAGAGGAACTGACACAAAGTTCACACTGCAGCTGTAACAAATTCTAAATCCATCTGGGCTAGCTGATTCTTTACCAGTCAAGTTTACGGAAGTTATGGCAAACAAAACTAGCAGCAACCCTACGCTGTTCTGAGGAACTGCTTGACCAATTGAAACAGAAGTCTCAAACCAACGATCAAGTTGCATACACCGTGCAAGTGTGAGAGTATTTATATAACATTTTGGAAAAGGAAATATAATAGGAGGAAAAAGCCCAGACCAGTAGTTGTCAGGCGTTAAAGGAGGAGGTTGACCTCAAAGAGATGGCTTGAGGGAACATTTTGGGTTGAAGAAATAATGTTGGAGCTCAACTGTCACATGGTTACATAATTCAAATTATGCGCCAAATCTCATAACTGTACATTAAAATGAATACATTTTACTGCACACAACTTTGAAAACAGTAACATTAATTGTAAATGCAGGTTTTTAAATTCCAAAAACTATTAAAAATTGTGCTGCGATAAACACATATAGTGTGCACATATAGTGCTGTGGTATGATGCTTTTAATTCTTCTGGGAAGATACCAGAAAGGGAAGAGCTGGGTCGAATGGGACCTCTAATCCTAGCTTTTTGAGGACTCTCCATACTGATTTCCACAGTGGTTGCATCAGTCTACACTTCCACAACAGTGGAGAAGAGTTCCTTTTTCCCCACAGCCCCATCAGCATTTGTTATAGGTTGATATCTTGATGACAGCCATTCTTTCTGGAATGAAATGGAATCTCAGTGTTGCTTTAATTTGCATCCCCCCAATGACTAATGATGTTGAACATTTTTTCATATATTTATTTGCCATTTATATTTCTTCATCTAGAAGTGTGCATTCATCTCAGATGCCAATTTTTAGATTGAGTCTTTGAATTTGGGGGGGGTGTCTGAGTTTTTTCAATTCTTTATATGTTCTAGATGGAAGTCCTTTGTCTGAAGGACAATTGGCTAAAATTTTTCCACTCTGTGCATTGTCTTTTCACTCTATTGGTGATTTATTTTGATGTACAAAAGCTTTTTAATAAGATTAGATCCCAATTGTTGATTCTTTGAAGTATTTTCTGTGAAGTTTGGGTTTTGCTCATGACCTCTGGCTACACTGCAGCACAATATGTAATAGTTAAATCTTGGAAACAACTCAAATGTGCATCAACCCAAGAATGAATAAAAAAGATGTGGTCTTTTTATACAATGGACTACTACTCAGCCTTTTTATGAAGAAGGATAAACTTGAGACTTTTTAGGTAAATGGATGCAACTTGAGACCATACTCATAAGTGAAATAAATCAGACTCACATGTGTAAATATCATATTGTCTCCCTCCTGTGAGAAACTGAAAGAGTAAATAAGATCTAAAACGTACAATAGGTATTTTGAAATGGGAAGAAATTGTTTAAAAGGAAAAAGGTATGGGGATAGGGAAGGAATGGAAAAGGGAGGAAAAAAATGCAAATTAGTTATACTATTAGTGTCTAATAGTATACTAATAGTATACTATTAGAAAAGGAAGGTTTCTGCTAATATTGATTGGAGAATTTTTTAGACCCATAGCTTGTACTCTGAGCAATTACTTCAAAGACAACAATATGCAATGTATTAACTATTGTTATTCTTCTATTATCTTGTTATGAAATTTGTTTTAACTTTTTCCATAAAATAAATACATTCCAAAAACTAATTTGAAAGTACATATTCACTGAAAAATTTAAACATTCATTTATAAATTATATACTTCACGGACTGATATAGGACTACTATTAAAATATTAATAAATGTTGGTAATTACAGAATATAGAAATTTTACATAGTAGTTTTTTTGGTTTGTTTTGTTTTTTGGTAACAAGGGTTGAACCCCCTTTACACTGAACTACATCCCTAGCCTTTTTTTTTTTTTTTTTTTTTTTTTTTTTTTTTTTTTTTTTTTTTTTTGTATCTTATTTCAAGACAGGATCTCAACAAATCCCTAAACTGTGCCAGGTTTAGGTTCAAACCTGAGATCCTATCCTCCCTTAGTCTTCCAAAGTGCTCAGATTACAGGCCTGTAGCACTATACCAGGTTACACATATAGGGTATTTTTGCTACTTATTACTCACTAGTATTCCTGTTTCCAGAACAGAAGCTGATAAAAAGATGAAAAGCATTTTTTCTATTATTTCTGTTTTCCTTTTCAGGTGTTAAATACAGGAGGCAAAAAAAAACTACCATGGAGTCCCTCTATATTTCCCTTACATAAACCGGATCTCTTTTCCTATTTTGAATATTTTTTCATCTTAATCTTCTACTTACTCTTCATTATTTTCTATTTTTAGGTAGACAATATTTTACTCTTTTGATATCTGTTGGAGTTCCACAAGACTTGCTGGTTATATCTTTATCTCAATTCATATTATTCATCTTATTTATTATCACTATTGCTTAATGCTCATTATTGTTTAAATGTCAAATATCACGCTCAAAGGTCATGTCCCTTCTTTCACCTTCGAAACTATCTCAAGTTTGACATTAAACTTTCATTATAAAGACAGATGGGGTTGGATTTGCAGACACTGTATTTCACTCAGTTATTTAATAATGGAAGAACAGTTTCATCTTGAACTTGAAGTATATGAAAAGGAAAAAAACTACAATTATTTCACGAAAGGAAAAGAAAGTTTTGAGCTGATTTAATATATTCTGTGGCTAAGTTATACCCTGAGGGTTTTAAACTGCTTAGAGAAACTTTTTCCTGAATAAAATAGCAAGTGCTAGAAAAAGTACTTAATATAAATTTATTGAACGAATGAATATAAACAAAGATCTCTGAAGTACAGATAAAATTTTAATTTGTTTGGGTTTACAAATTTTACATAAATCAAGTGGCAATCCTGAAATATATATATAGTTCTTAAAAAAATTGGTCCATCTTTTTGAAAAGTTTATTTTTTTACCTCTTTATCTTTTTATTAAACTTTAAAGCCTTACAAATATATAACTTGATAATTTTGGCAAGTTGTATTTTAAATATTATTCTATTTTAGAGAGATCATGATAGCTCATGGTCTTTAGTCATTCAGGATTACTAAATATTTCTATATTGTTGCCATACTAAGAACTAGAATAATTAAACTATTTAATATTCTAATCATCTACTTTAGTGGTAATATAGAAGCTACCTAAAATACATACCCTTATACAGATAGGTGTAGATACATAAAATGAGGCTGATATGCTATATCAATCTTTATATCCATTCTCCATATTTTAGCTTACTATAATTTTCTTGCTGTCACACTATCCCAATGAGAGTACCTCTGTACAAGATACACTGTATATCGGTATATATATATACACACACACACACACACACACACACACACACACACACATATGCATAAACAAATATTTATAGCAAAATAGTAGGTACAATGTGAAAATACATACTCATTTCAATTCTCAACAAAGCCTTATTTTGTGCCAGATAAATTATGTACATATTTTAATGCTAAGAGCAAAACAGTGAGACTAATATCAGTGTGAAAAATTACAGATGTTAGTCTAGAAACACATTGTGCAATATGCCAGGATACACAATCCCTGAATTGCTTTATTTCACTTAAACTTCACTTTAAAAATGCTAATGAAGATGACTCAGCTCTCTCTTTCATTGAATAATTACACTACATTCTCTCTTTTTTTCTGGTCTTATAAATATACACGGAAGTCTATCTTTTTGGACTATTAACTATATCTTATCTCTTTCAACCACCAAGTGTCATTCCTATTCTACCTCTCAACTCTACAATGTATAGCATACCTACATTACATAAAGTGTGGCATATATACAACTATACAATGTATATTAATGTATATAAAAATACAAACCAGAACCATCAGGTTTAAACAAGTTAGCAAAATCATGTTTCCTTATGTATTACCTGAGTTGATAACATTCCCACTAAATGAGTTCTACCTATTTTCAGTTTCACCAATGTTTTATTTCAGTGCCCATGCTAATTTCTCAAAAACAAAACAAACAAAAAAAAACTTCAGCATTTAGTGATACAAGCTGATGTGAAGAAGCTATTTACTTTTGTGTGTTTGTGATAAAAATAATTAAATGGGCGTTTGTTAGCAGTGGCCACCAAACGGCCTGATGAGCACTCCAGAAGCAGCTTCCATGAAATCACCCCGCCACAGTGGCCACTGTGCCTCTGCAGAAGCCGGGGAAGCACCACGCCCACAGGTGGCCTTCCAGCCCAACAGCTCCAGCCACAGCAAGTCCAGTTCCTATAATGGCAGCAGTCCCAGGTCTGTGTACCATTCCCAGCCAAGCCAGCTCTACGAAGTCAAGGCCATTGTCACTGCCACATTCCGCACCCGGTAAACAACATGCAGGTGCCTCACCTTCCCTGGCTGCCAAGAATAAGCCCGCCCTGGGCCTAGCCCATGAGACATGGAGTGTGGTGGTCCAGAGTGCAGGTGCCCACTGTGCCCTACCCGAAGCACCTGCTGCCGCACCAGAAGTCAAAGCAGTATGACCAGGTCAACCTGCATACGGCATACAGCAGAGCCCACCGACAAGAGCACAAGAATGCCAATGGCGATAAAGGGCAGCAAGGATAAAAAGCCTATCCAGACCTCTCTGGTTCCCTCCCAAGCAAAACAGAGAGAAGAGAGAATCCTGCATCGGAGCTACTTCAAGTTCTTCATACAGCCGCATGTGGAAAATGTCATCAAAAGCTACCAGCAGAAGGCCAGCTGGAGGTTGTACCTGGAGTAAGAAATGATCAAGTCCAGACTCTGAGGCTGAATAGGAATAGGTGAGGAAGATCACATACCAGAAGGGGTTGAATTGCAGCAGACTCAAGAGGGTAGATGGACACATCCTTGGCTGTGAAAATCAAAATCCTGAGAATCAAGCAGTGTGCCTGGCCTCAGTGATGTAGCCAGAATTTGTGCCACATTGGGTGGCCCTTCAATTTGCTGCCCTTCGACCTATCTTCCCCGTGTTAAAATGGGTTACAATATAATTTTCTTTTTGGCCAATAACATGACCCCAGAAATGTGATGCCCAGGGTGGACAACCCCTCCCTCCTCTGCTAGCTATGCAACTGCCTGGCCTCACTGGGGTTATGCACACCTTGTACACCATAAAGCCCCTGAGAAAAAAGATGTGCTGAGCCAGACCCAGAAAGCCATGTCAAGGCCAAGGGACACCCTGGTGGAGGTGGGCAAAGAGTGGGCAAACTCCACTACTCCTTCAAAGTGGAAGACTGCTAGATGGGAGAAAGGGGAGGGATGACAGCCTGCTGATCCCAATGATCCACAAGCACTTTGCCCAGCCCCACATCATAGAGTTTGACTCTGGCCATGCAGAGTGTCTCCAAGATAGGTTTCATCTACTGAGATAACAAGCCTGACGACACTGCAATAGATCTGAATCACATCAAACTCATAGAATTTTTTGTTTGTTTTTGTGTTTTGGTTTTTTGGGGGGGTTTTTTGGCATCAACACTAGATTCAGGTGGACCCACAATTCTAAATCCTTCCAGAAAGGTGTCAGGAACCACATCAGTGAGGACACTACGGACTCTGATGACCTCTGGGGTGACCTGTCTTAACTATAGGCGTGGGAGCCAGGAAAAACCCTGGAGGAGAGAGTACAGAAACAGGACCAGAGATGGCTGGCACTCCATGGTTGGAACTCCAAATTTTATCATGCTGGAGGTGCTCCTGCACAAAGGGTATGCCCAGCTCTGTGACTGGTGTATCTTTCACATGATTCTTTTTCAGATGCAAGTGGGGTGGCTACTCTTTTTGGCTCCTACCCCCCCCATGGAAACTCAGCTGAAAGTAATAAACTGGGAGAACACGCTCCACATTGTGGCCCAGGTGTGGGGAGCCACTCGGACTGAGTCAAAGCTTGGAGTATGTAAGGTCACTTTCAGACATCTCTGAGGACAGGACCCCATTGTCAGCATGGGTGCACAACAGAACATAATTACATAACCATGACTTAATAGTGGAAAACTACGCATGCACCAATGAGGCTAGCATGTAAGAATGTAAAAGGTGATTAACAACCTGTATAAAAACTATACAAAAAGACACAGGTCCTTGCACTCTGCTTTGCTCCATGCTGCCTGCTGTTGTTACTGATGTCTTGCACACACACATTCTTGAATCTAGGGACCTCACCTGCAAAAATCTCTCTTGGACCCCACAAGTAGGCCAACACCAGATAAAGTTGAGCAATGAGGCCAGGGCCTCACCACCAAACTGCTGCTCTGCCTACTCTCACCTGGTCAGGGATGAGGCCCATAACCTGAAGGCCTACCAGTTCTTCGGTGCCATTGACTTCTGCAGTGACATCCACAAGCAGCAAGCCCCTGTGTTCCCACCATCAGCCACCGCATACACACTTCGGATTTTGATGCCATGGATGAAAAGAGCCTCAGAAATAAGGCCAGTGAAAACAGCACCAAGACCTGGGAAAAGCTCAGTGCCTCCTGAACATGCATTTTAGGAGTTCACTTTCCAGAAGTTCTATGATGATCTTTTAGGTGCCCAAGGTCTTCAAGATCAGAAGCTTCACAATCTGAGAGCTTAGATCTAAAGTTTTGATCTGGTGTAAGAGACTGAAGGCTGCCAGCCTCGTGTACAACCATGTGCCCTGCAGCTGCATTTTCAGAGGGCACAGCTATGGATGTTCTTAAACTAGCTGACAGGGAAGCCTTGTTTCCAACAAGTGGATTGACTACATCACTTGAAATTTTGCTCTTCACCAAGAAAACTTAAACCCAATAGGAAACTTTTTTAAAAAGATCTCAAGTCTAGTAAATGATCATTTTTAGATTCTGCTAAAGAGTGGCAGGGATGTGGGGATGGGGACATGACTTTGAATTGGCTTTCAGGCACCTTCACTGCATTAAAACAATATTTTTAAAAATTTAGTACCACTTAGAAAGCATTTATTCTGTTAATATATATTTTTCTTACTAAATTATAGGGATTAATGTTGATAAATCATGCTGCTGTTATTTTCTACATTTGCATTTTATCCATAGCACTCACACGTAGGAAATGACTTAAAAATTGAACTAGTAATAGAAAATTTCCACAATAATATTAAAGAAGATAATGCTTTGCTAAGATGTCATAGACCATTTTATCCACACAATGGTTTTGTTTTGTATTTTTCCCTGCATTTCAAAATTATAGTATGTTAAAAGATTTTTTTTTTGCTTGCTGCATACAATAATACAATAGTATAAGCAAAGTAATGGTGTGGGTGTGGCTTCAGATGTTTTGTGTATAGAAAGTACATGAAAAGGATTTTTCTGTTACAAAATCACCATATCTTGCTGTTCACAACAGGTTCTGTAAATGCTCTTACCTAATGTTTTTAAATGAGCGATTCTAGATAGCATGTTGATAACATTATGTGGGTGATATTTTCACTATGATTGTATCTCATTGTTTTGTTAAAGACATACAGATGTGTAATTGAGAAATGGCTGTGTGTGTGTGTGTGTGTGTGTGTGTGTCTTGGGTCTTGGGAATGATTGGATTCATTTGGGGAAAAATATAAATATTTTTCATACAATAAACTTCATACATCAAAAAACTAATTTGGCTATGCCAAAACATTTAAGTTAATCATAAACCTATGTCAGTTTTTCTAGTCAGTCTGCTCTCTAACTCTTGATGTAGCTGGTATGAGGAATTCAATAGCTAAGACCCTACAACTTAAAGTTTTACTGAAAGATTGCCCATACTGAAAGGTTTATTGAGTATTATTCCTCCTGTTTCCTTAGCTGAGATGTTGCCATGCTGACTTAAACTTAAGGTTCTTTGATATTGTCTTTAGTGTGCTTTGAAGTATCAAATCTTAATTTGGCTTAAACAAAAACACATTGTTCAAAATGACATTTGAATAAAAATAAGCCATACATATTAACACACATATTACATATTCAGTAAAGAATTCAACTCTTTTATGCTTTTTAAAAGATCTGATGCATCCTAATTTTCATTATATTTTTCCATACATTTTTCTTCAAGTTCTTACCAGAATGCATCCATTATTTAGTATATGTATATAGACAACAACACAAGTTTATCAGTGTCTAAAAAATACGTGTGCTGATTTACATTTGTATGAATGGCATATTCTGAAGTCTGCTGTACTTACAGTATTTTCACTATTTTATAGAATAGTAATGCCATGTTATTTATAGCAGTGTGACATATTTTCATGTGGCAGGTTCTTAGGAACTCAATTATTTATTGATGTATCATAGCCTTTGAAAAGCTTCTAGTGGCACAATTTATCATTGAAATTTTGAATTCTCTCTCATCAAAAAAAAAAAGATTTAATGGACTGTATCTGTACTATGGTCCAAATCACATAATCCAGTCTTTAAAAATTTACTGCGTATTCAAGAAATACAAGGCACTATAGGAACACAAAAATTATGATACGTTCTTTCACCTTACACTGATTACAGAGGCAATATGAATGCTTACAAATAACTAACACCACGGTGAATGAAGTACAAATGATCTTCAAATCAACAGAAACGTATTACCGGCCTAGCTATATGATTTTAAACTCTTTCATATTAAACAGTTATGCATTCTCATGCTCACTCCACATGCAATTTTCATAATAGAAATACAACTAAATACCTATATTTACATAATTGCTTTCTTGGACATTTTTCAAAGGCTTATATTAACCATTTTGGTGCAATGTGAAACAGCCACATTGTACATATGAGTATATATAAGATATAAAATAAGAAATATACATATAAGAAATAAAAAAGAAAAAATCTAATGTGATCAAATAAAGAAAAATATATGTAGTAACAGTTAGCTCATCTTTAAAAATAAAATGGAAAGATACTGACAAAGAGAAAAGAATATGCTAAGCAATTTAGAATTTTGTGTGTTCTGTAAGTTCATAAATGCCAATATTTCCTTGAATTGAAGTGTAGTAAGATGGAGGAATAGAAATACCCTTCACAAAACTTTCAGAATGAGAAGAGGCAGTCCAACAAAGGAGAAACTATATCCTAGTCAGAGAAACAGGAAATCCATAGTCCAAACAAACTTTTAATCCGTCTTTGAATGACTCCACCCAACACTGGAGAAGAAATGTATTACATCACTCAGTAAACTCTCAGGACTCTACCTTGATATGAGGCCTATTATTAGAAATTGAACTCCTCTGATAATCAGAAGCTTTAGAGTGATCCCAATTAAGGGCCGTGTGAATGCTGCGCTGAGTGGGGAAAGGGGTGCTTGAGACAGGCTGAGGGGAGTGTGGGACAAGGCATGCTCAGAGGTCTGAGCAGCAGGGAGTATCTTGCTTTCTGTTCTTTCCCTTTTTTTTTGTAAGATCTTTCTTCTTTCTCCCTTTTTGCTTTATTTCTGCTATCTGTTGCTTTGTTTTATTAATTTTTAACTTCTTAGTGTATTATACAGTATCTTTGTCTCTTTTTCCATTGTTACTTGTGTTCTGGTTATGGTTTTCTGATTTAATTTCTGCTCTGTTGCTAGATCTGGTTTGTTTTTATGGAGCAGTGATGGAGATCCAGTCCAATACCACAAGCACACCGAGTCCTCTGCTGCCAAACTACTCCCTCAGTCCAGCTGAAAGAAAGTACACCTTATTCAGCCACAACTAGTCCTGATCAAATCTTGGTCATAACTTTTCAGAACACACTTTGCTAACAAAATTATAGAAACATCTGCAGAGTCCACCCCGTACCTATTTAACGAGCAGTAGAACCTGTCAGTTATGGAATTTACAGAAACAGCATGTCACTCAGCCCTGACACAGTAAATGTCTCAATTCCCACTAATCGCAGACAAGCCACTGGGAAACTATACAACAAAATTCACTTGGAATTCACCAATAAATAACAGACTTATATCCCAGGGCTCATCGTCAAAAGAAACCTTCCCCCTAAGTCCCTCCCACGACAATGTGATTCCCATACCAACAGATGCACAAATTTCAACACAGAAATTATCAGAGGAAAAAAAAAAACAGGCAACATGACTCCTCCAAAAGTTAATTCATGAGCATTGAGACTGCATCACAGAAGATACTGACATCCTACACATAAAAGATGAAAAGCAAGTAAGTAAATACATACCAGGAAAGAATTAAGTACAGTATTAGAAAAATAACAAAATAACAGGAATTAGTACATAACTTTCAATAATAAAATGATCTGAATATAAAGGGTCTTAATTCTCCATTTGAAAGCCACAGACTGGGAGATTAGATTAAAAAACAAGACCTAAAACTCTTTGTACTTGTGAGAAAGTCACCTTACTGGCAAAGACATACTGTACATGACCAAAAGTGAAAGGATGGAAAATGATATTCCATGCAAATGAAATCTCCAAGCAAGCAGGAGCAACTATGCTCATATTGTCAAAGCAGATTTCAAGCCAAAATTAGAAGAGACAAAGAAGAAAACAATCCACCAAAAAGAAATAATGATTGTAAATAAATATGCAAATTTTGGTGCACCCAATTTCACAAAATAACGTTATAAAGGACAGATAAACCCCAATATGATAGTGGTGACTTTAATGCCCCAAATTTACAAACAGGTCATCCAGACAAAGAAGAAATTAAGAAATCAACCATAAAAACATCAGCATTAAGCCAGGCATGGTGGCTGCACGTGGCAGTAATCCCAGTACTCAGAAGGCTGAGGCAGAAGGATCACTGCAAATATGAGGCTATACTGAGCTACACAGTGAGTTCCAGGTCAACAAAATCAGCACTAAAGTGCACTACAGATCAAATGTCAAATGGACTTTGACATCTGCAGAATATTCCATCTAGTAACAGCAAAATGACATTCTTTCATCAGGTCACGGAACTTTTTCCAAAACAGATCATGCTATAGGCCAGTGGTGGCAAACCTATGGCACATGGGCTGCAGTGGGCTGTTTGTTATCATTGAAAGCTCTAAAAGGTTTGCCATCACTGCTTTAGGCCATGAAGTAAGTCTTCACAACGACAAAATTAAAAAATAATTACATGCGTCTTATCAGATCATAACGGAATGGAACTACAAATCAACAGCAAGAGAATCTACAGAAACTATACCAACACATGGAAACTGAACAATGCATTTCTGAATGACCACTGCAATCACAGAGAAAATATTTGCTTAGAATTTAATATTTTTAATTATTTTACTTATTTGTAATATAAAGCAACTGAACTGAAATATTACTGAAGAATGGAGTTTGGCAATATTTGTGGTACTAGACAAAGGAATCCAGAGAGAACGGGAGAACAGCAGCATCTACCCTTCATATACACCCATACTCTCTTTTTCTTAATGACTAGTTATGATTTTCCCTGTAATAAGCAACAACATAATGAGTAACTTTGGGTCTACAGCTTTTTTTCATTTGAAGATTATTTTGTTATGACTGATTCTTGTTAGTAACATTAAGAGGTCAAAGCATAGGACAATTTATATTACCATTTACTGTGAAGATAACACCTTGTTTTTATTTTTTATTCCCCTCCTCTCCTGTACTGGGGATTGAACACAAGGCCTTCACACTGACCTATACTCCCAGCACTTAAAAAAAATTTTGATAAAGGGTCTTGTTAAATTATTAAATTGCCCAGGTTGGACTTAAATTTCCTATCCTCCTGCCTCAGGCTCCTAGAGTGCTGAGATTACAGGCATATGCCACCACACCTGCAGTCTTTTTTAATTGTGCTAAAAACTTGTTGAAAAATGAAAACTAGGAGCCGGGGATTTGGCTCAGTGGCCTAAGTGCCTGCCTGGCAAGCGCAAGGTCATGAGTTCAATCCCTGGTGCCGCAAAAAAAAAAAAAAAAAATGAAAACTAGCTGGGTGTAGTGGTATGGACGCAGGTATTAGGGACACTGAAGGAGGAGAACTGTTTGAACCCAGTAGTTGGGTACACACCTTGTCTCAAAAATCAAACAACAAAATAAAACACACCTAAAACAGAGGCTGGGACTAGACATGTGCCTCAGTAGTAGATCACCTAGCATGTACAAAGCTCTGGATTTGATGCCTGAAAGACAGAGGGCGAGGAAGGGAGGGAGAGACTAAATTGCTGCTTTACATGATTGACAGAGCAGAAGAATAATAATTTGTCATGTTTCTTTTTATAAGTATAATAAAAAGAATAACAATGAAATACAACTATGTAGAATTTACAGAAATAACTACCATCTGGAATTTATTCATGTCTGGGAATAAGAATGATTTCAGCCTCCAGATAATTTTCTTCTATATTATGAAGTGGTTAATTCAGAGTTTTCATTTTTTAGATTCAGTCTGTAGGAACATTTACAATTGTATACATAATGGGCTAGTTTTAATGGAGCCTTGTATCTAATTTTTAGACTTCCATTTTCTAAATTATTAATTTGATTGAGTAGTTTATATAAATTTGGCATATTCTTATATAAATTTAAGCATATTCTTAATTCCATTTTCTATATTCCTTTGCCTCTACTAATTTTAACTAGTAACAAAAAAAAAAAAGTATGATACAGGGCTTTAAAAAGCCTTCTGGGGATCTTTCACATGGAAAAGTATTCAGAAAGTAAGGTAAGCAAAGAAGAGAACAGAAAAGTACCGGTATGACTCTTTGGCCTAGGAGAATCTTTTTGAAAAGTTGTGTCCAGTATACATAGGTCAACAACAGACACGATGTCTGTTTTGCCTTTCACTACATTGCCAGCACTGCACTGCACTGCAGATGCTCAACAGATACTTGTTGTTTGCATAAAAGGGACAGAGAGAGAGAGAGACAGAGACAGAGACAGGAGGGAAGGAGAAAAACAGGGGAGGGAAAAACAGGGAAAGGCCTAGTAAGAGGTGTTAGAGCAAAGGAGGAATCAACAAGTGACTTCAGGAATATATGTATGTTAATTTACCATAAGCAGGTTTTTAAAGTTCTCTCACAGTTCAACCCTCTTTTCAAAGAAAGACTAAATGGCCCATGTTAGCTGATCTAGAAGCACCTGAAAACAGGGGACTTTTTAAACCACCATTTGTCTCTTGTGCCTGCAAACTTGATCCTTCTATTAAAATTCTAAAGTGCCTAAAAGCCGGGCGCGGTGGCTCACGCCTATAATCCCAGCACTCGGGAGGCTGAGACAAGCGGATCGTTGTGAGTTCGAGACCAGCCTGGGCTACAAAGTGAGCTCAAGGCCAGCCTGAATGGCATAGTGAGACCCTGTCTCAAAAACACCAGGGCTGGGGATCTAGCTCAGCTGCCTAAGCGCCTGCCTGGCAAGCACAAGGTCATGAGTTCAATCCCGGGTGCCGCAAAAAAAAAAAAAGTGCCTAAAGTCAAATTTAGTGACACATTTCAGATGAGTAACTCCAGTATTCCCTTTGCTTTCAATTTAGGAGCTCCATATGGCTATGAAACACCACTCATCTGCTTGATATGTTGAGGAAACTGCTAAGAGTGACTGCCATGTCAAAAACTTCACTGTCATCAGATGACAATAGTAAATTTACTGCTCTATAGACCTAGAAGAACAGTATGAATCACCTATCTAGGTTTCTGCAAAAATCAATCCAAATTTGAAATATAATTAATTTCAACTTGGTTTAAACCAAAGCACTATTTTTAGGTGTCAGACAGTAAAGTAAGAGAAAAGGGATTTTAAGGAAGCAAGTAAAGGTAAGTAATAAATCATGATCTAAGTAAAAATCTTGGCCAGAGATGCTACCAGTTTTGTAAATCTGTGCAAGTTCTTCCCCAGAAATGCTACTTGTAATGTTCAATTATCCCTAAAATTATTCTTTGCCCTGTACACATTTCCACATCACCACAGTAACTCATGAAGATAAGAATCATTCAGCTCATTAATTCACTCATTCAAGAAATATTTACTGAATACTTACTAAGTGCTAAGGAACATGATGATGCCAAATCTGCACCTCCTTGCCATCATGAGGCGTACTCTATAGTGGTATTAGTGCATTGATGTATTAGTAGAAGTATTAATAACCACAGAAACAACAAACATCTATGCTATGCAAGTGTTACTTCATTTAAGATAATAGGACTAATGAGGTAAGGTTATCAACATTTCATGAGTGACGAGATGTGGCTTAAATAGCCTGTGTCAGTAAATCTGTAATTACAGAAACTGAAATTCTGAAAAAGAAAGTTAACATGTGATGGGATAGCTGATAGTTCTCAGGAGTCAAGGACCCATTTCTGAAGATAACAGTATTTACAGTTTAACTTTCTGCATGAATCTAATCACACACTAAACATCGGCTAAAATTTTAAATTTTTAGTTATATAAACTTTACCATTTCCTGTCCTCTCAGAATGATTACAGTGAATATACAGCTCATAAAGGTAATACAAAAAACTACTGTTCATGCAGAATACTACTTAGGCTAGAATCCTTCAAATTCTGATGAGACTGTGAAAATCAATTTGGAACATCACGTTCTCCAAAAAGTCATAAAATCGCTATCTCTGCTTCACAGATTCTTGATTACTAGAAGATTTCGAAATGATTAAAGTTTAAAGAGGCCATTGTTTATACCTCAAATCGTTACTAGTGTATTCTCTGATGATGTGATTTTCTTTCTCTTTTTTTAAGGGTAGAATGTGATAGGTCTGACCCTCAACTGCTCCCCACCCCCAGCTGCATGAGTTCCTTTTTCCAGTCACCTGAGCCTGGGGGACAACGCGTGCTCTGCTAGGACACGGCACACCTGCCCCACCTGCTAGATCTCAATGCACCCACATAGAACATGAGCCTTGCTATGGGCAGTACTCAGCCATTCTGGATCCCCTAATCTCATACACCCCTGCACCTCACCCTACCTCAGCCCATCCCACTAACCTGCCATCCTTATGCATAAAAAACCCAACTCAATAAACTTGACTGGGACTCTCCTTTGGAGGTGCTCCAGGGAGACTGA
>RJWT010017319.1:0-19404 GCA_004365215.1 Cuniculus paca | reverse complement strand
GCCAATCTTCTCCAAATTTACCTTGTTTTCTAGTTTTGACTCTGCAACTATATAAATTTCTAACATCTAAATTATTAGACAAAATTGAATCAAGATCACCAAAAGTTATCCCCCCTCAATGTGAAAGTAAAATGAAATAAACTTGCCTATGTATCAAGTAGCTTGCTTAAATATGCAGTTGTTTCAAGTGACTTCTGAGTAATTTGACTGTAAATTTTTAGCAAGCACTAAAAGAGCTGCAAAGAAATTGTAAACTGTTTCCAGTAGCCATATTGTTAGTTATGCCATTGGTATTGTAATATTAATACAGAAACGTTAAGTAGCTTTATGTAATATCACTAGGAACAAACATTTTCAACATAAGAGAAAAGAAACGCAAACATAAAACCCACAGTATTAAGTAAAACCCCTGGAGTCCCAAATTTGAGTCAGAATTTCCTTATTCATGCCTGTTCGCAAGGCTGCCCCTGCAAATTTGGATTTCTGAAGGATCCCTGCCATCCCCAGAGCTGGAACGCGTCCTCGCTGTGCTAACCTGCGCTACATGATTTAAGCTGAATACCTGCTCTTCCTCTGAGAGTCTGGAACTGCCTAAATGACCAGCCTCTAATAAACACTGTGGGCAACAAGATGTGCCACGCATGCCTCATAGATATTTCAGCCTGTCCCACTCATTCCTGAGAGAATTAAGTTTGTCCTGTGTGATTGCATGAGAGGTTCCCTACGGGCTGTGGCTGGTTTCCTCCAGACTTAGCTCCATTTGCCTTCTTTCCTAAGACTGCTTGGTACACTCCCGCTATCACAGATCATAGCTATGAGTAAGGCGACAGACTGTATCCTGCGACATGTGAGTCCTCCTCGTGAATCACAGACCATGAGAGTGGTTGTAGGAGCCCCAAAGACAGTAGGAAATTTGACAGACTACCAGGCTGGTTTCCTCAACACATGCTGCATGGGACAAAAAGGAAAGGACTTTTATTTTAAAACTTAATAAATGTTTAATGCTTTTTAGCTCCTCTGACTACAGTGCAACCAAAAAAAAATGTATGCAAACCAGACATGAAAGAAATTATGAAACTTAAGGGCTGGGGATCTAGCTCAGTGGCCTAAGTGCCTGCCTGGCAAGCGTGAGGTCATGAGTTCAATCCCCAGTGCCGGAAAAAAGAAATTATAAAACTTTATTATCAAACAGAAATGAAAGCCTCAATGAATAGGAAGCTATACTATGGTGGTAGAAGACTTTGTTTCCTACAAACACCTATTCACTTTTGGTACATGTCATAATACATAAAAATACATTCATCATGGAAAATTGGTGCATACATATATCAGTGTTAGTCCTTTTTATTTCTCCTTTTCCCTTCTCCCTCCATCTCTACATCCCTCATATAACAGAAACCATGAGATATTTAGTTTTTTGGGTCTGATTTCTCTCACTTAGCATCATGGTCTTAAAGTGCATTTATTTGTCCACAAATTACCCAAATTTACCCTTCTTTATAACTGACTAGTAGTACTCCATGGTGTATAAAGGCCATATTTTTTTAATTCATTCATTTGTGGATGAGCAAATAGGCCGCTTCCAAGGACTTAGCTATTATGAATTGTACTGCTATAAACATGGGCACATATGGATCACGATGTCTTTAACTCTTTGGAGAAGATACCAAGAAGGGAAATAGTTGGGTCAAATGAAATTTCTATTTGTAGTTTTTGAGAAAGCTTACAGATCTCATAGTGGTTGTACTAGTCTATATTCCAACTAACCTAAAAGAGTTCCTCCCCCATCCCCTACCACACACAGAGCCTCACCAACATTTCTGGTTTATTGACTTCTTGATGGTGACCAATCCTTGAAGAGTAAAATGGAACTCAGTGTTGGTCTCATTTGTATTTTCCTAATGGCCAAAGATGCTGAACATTTTATCATGTACTTATTGGCCATTTGTACTTCTTTTGAGAATGCTGATTCATTTCAACTGCCTGCTTTTTAATTGGGTCTCTTATTTGGAGGGTTCAAATTTTTTTGAGTTCTTTATATATGCTACATATTAGTTCTCTGTCCAACAAAGAGCTGGCCAAAAAAAGTTCCATTCTGTAGGTTTTCTATTCACTCTGTTGGTTGTTTCCCTCACTGCACAGAATATTTTAAATTCTATATAATCTCATTTGTTGATTCCTGGTGTTATTGCTTGAAAAATACTTATCTGTATGAAATTATTCTGTAGATTCAATTCCAGGAGTTTCAATTCTCATGCAAGTTAATAAAAATTGACAACATGGTCCTCTAAGTCACATAAAAGAGAACAGACTGAAAACAGGACACCTTTGAAGAAGATGAACAATCTGGAAAGACTCTCCAGTCATCATCCTCATATGATTTCTGATCATTTAGATGGCACTATATTGGCACAAAGACAAACAAATCAGCCAGGAAATAGATAGATAGATAGATAGATAGATAGATAGATAGATAGATAGAGACAGATAAATAGATTTTGTTATATGAGAAAGTTGACAAAACAAATCTATGAGGAAGGGATAAATGATTTTTAAAATGACACTGGGAAAATCAGGTATACACAGGAAAAAAATCGACCATCTCACAAAATAAATTCAAGGTAGATTTTTAAAACTTGTATCTAGAAAGCAAACATGTAACACTTTCAAAAGAGAAAACAGTAAATACTTAGAAAACTGCTTTCTTAAACATGACCCACAAAAGCATGTGCCTTAAAGCGAAAGGCTGAAAATAATAATAAAGACAAATTTTAAAGCCTCTCTACATGCCTTCTCCACTGTTGGTGGGAGTGCAGACTGGTGCAACCACTGTGGAAATCAGTGTGGAGATTCCTCAAAAAGCTAGGATCGGAGGTCCCATTCAACCCAGCTATTCCCCTTCTGGGTATCGTCCCAAAAGAATTAAAAGCATCATACCACAGTGATATATGTATCCATGTTTATAGAAGCACAGTTTATAATAGCCAGCTCTTGGAAACAACCTAGATGCCCATTGACTGAGGGATGGATAAAAAAGATGTGGTATTTTTATACCATGAAGTACTACTCAGCCATAAAGAATGATAAACTGAACACTTTTATAGGTAAATGCACCTTGAGAACTTACTCATTAGTGAAATAAATAAGACAAACATGTGTAAACATCATACTGTTTCATGAGTGTGACAAGCTGAAAGAAAAAACATATGTATATGTGTATGTATATGTATATAAAAAATAGTTAAGATAGTTATACTACTGATTTCTCTGAGTTCGCTGAACAGAAAGATTTGTACTGGTGTTGTCTGGAGAATTGAATGCAGATGTCTTGTGCTCTGGGTGAATGATTTGGGGATGACAATGAGCAATGTATGTACCATTGTTACCCCCTGACTGATGTGCTTTAAAATTTTGTTGTAATTTTTTCTTCTTCTTCTTTTTTTTTTCTTTTTATCTATGAATAAAATGGATTTGAAAAAAAAAAGCCTCTACATGAAGACATCATAAACAAAAAGACAAAAGCCACAAAACGGGACAAATATACAGTGCATATAACTAAAAGTGAATTATTTCAAAGAACTCAATTCAAAAGAAGACAATCGGAGTCTGCATGGTAGCACACACCTATAATCCCAGCACTCTGGGAGGCTGAAGCAGGGAGATTGCACATTTGAGTTCAGCCTGAATAACTTAGCAACTTAGTGAGATACTGTCTCAAATTATTACTTTTTATTTATTTTTATTAGTACATATTTGCAGTTAATGATGATTACATTCATCATGAGGAGGTGGTATATGCACATAATACATCTAAATTCTTTTTGTTATGGACCTCTCTCCTCCCTTAACCTCCTCTTATCTCTTAGTCACCTTTATTAAAAAAGGGCTGGGGATGTAATTTAGTGCAAAAGCCCTGAATTCAGTCCCCAGTATCACAAAAATAGTAAAACGACATAAAAGGGATGTGACTAGGCAACTCATAGAAAAGGAAATCCAAACATCCAATAAATGCATTGAAGGTTACTCATTCCCATTAAACATTAGCAAAATGCAAATTAAATCAAAAATCTAAAACAATTTCTACATTGAATGTTACATTTCTATTTCTTTGTGATATTTCCTCATGTAAATATTTAAGTACTTTTTTGAAAGTAAACAAGCTATGACCCTTTATCATATCTGTGGAGTTAGCACAGAGCATCCCTTATCCAATGTGTAGTCTGGGACATACAAACCTTGGAGTAAAGCATGCAGCACAGCAAACAAGGTAACGGAATATGCTTGTAGAGTTCCTAATTTATGTTTCTAATTTACAATTAATTTTCAAAGGCCCATATTTTACTTAGATTCTAAAAATTACAAGTGGAAAGAATTTTATCTTATGGGTAAATTAGAAGAACTGAAAATAATTTTCAAAGGTCCATACTTTACTTAGATTCTAAAAATTACAAGTGGAAAGAATTGTAAGTTTATCTTATGGGTAAATTAGAAGAATTGAAAATAGATTAAAATACTGGACCAGGGTCAGGGAAATTTCTACTAACTTTCTAGTATCAGTTTACATTAACTTGCTATGTCCTATTTACCTAAGTTTCTTCTATTTGTATGCACTGAGCTATAGAATCTCTGAGTCCCCTGGGAATATCTGTAAAGTTTGAAACTTTTAATTGAGATTCATTTCTTCTTTCAAATACACACTTAATAAGTTGACAATAATCATTCCTTTTATATCAAAGTGTCAAAAATCTACTCGCCAGGAATCCAGATTCCCTTACTACTGTTTGACTCCACTACCTGTTCAGAGAAGAGAGGAAGAAAGAAGAATGTAAATTACACGATCAGTCAGTGACCCACAGCTCTGAAAGAAACACATTTTTCAGAGAGATTTCCTACCAGGCAGTGATGATTTTCAATGGATCTTACAATCAACATTTAAAATCCTCAAACTGTTCCCTTGTGGATATCCCAAGATTCTTGGTAAAATATTGATTCAATACACAAGTTGCATATTTGTGTATACAAAAATTCAAAATATGTACAGTCCTAATGTATATTTATGCTTCATTGTATAAAAGTATTGAAAATCTTGAAAAGAAAGGCAAATACAACTGCTCCCATTTGTAACACCACCAGAGACCTCCACATATTCGGTTTTCTCCTCAAATTATCATGCAGTTAGAAAATGCAGAAGGATTGGGTCTCTCTCTGCCACTCGTGCACAATTTTAGTTGCATCCCTCACTGTGTGACAGAGACGTCCAGATGATTGTTTATGATTAATTCTGATGGACCTGCATGGCTTATTAAATGGAGAGGCTCTGAGGTTAAGTTATTTTGGGTTGTGGTGCAAATGGCAGGAAATGACAATAATTATCACTTACTCTTTCTTTTATTTTGTGGCAAAATGATGGAAACATTCCTGACCTCTATCACTTTTCATAAAGCACACATAGAATCTAAATTAATGTGATGGATAATTTTATGTGTCACCTTGAGTGGCCACAGGGTGTTCAGATTAAACATTGCTTCTGTGTGTATCTGTGAGGGAGGCTCTGGATGACATAAGTATTTGAATCAATGGATTTAGTAGAGGACATTGCACTTCCCAGTGCAGTTAGGCAGCACCCCGTCTACTGAGAGCCTGAGGAGGCAGAGGAAGGAGAAATTTGTCACAGTTGCGTCCTGTCTGTCTGACTGAGCCAGGACAGCGTCTTCTGTCATTTTGACTGAGATTTACACCACCAGCTCCCCTGTCTCCCAGGGCCTCAGACAAGAAGTACAAATACACCACCAGCTTTCCTAGAGCTCCAGGTTGCAGGCAGCAGACCATGGAGCAGCCTCCCAGCCAATGCCTCAGAATAAATACCTTCACAGAGAGACGGATCAATAGACAGATAGATCCCATTGGTTCTATTTCTCTGGAGAACCCTACTATCACGAACAAATGTCTCTTGTGATTAACTTCCCAACTTTGCTCTGGCAGTATTTATCTTCCTGAAAATAAAAACTATTTTTAGCAAAGGGGGAAATTCAAGCTCAGAAGATGCAAGAGAACAGACCCAAAGAGGAAAAAAGCATTTTATGCTTCATTAATCCTAATTACAACAGTTGCCTTCATGGAGGCCACCATTAGCCGGGAGTTGATAGGATTACAGAGTATTTTAGCATACGATTACAATTTAGTGGGAAACACTGATCTTATCTTTCATGTTCTATTATATGTCAGCATAACACTACTGGATGTTAGATACACAGCTACTTAAAGGTACATAAAATGCAAGGATTGAGAGAGAAAATGGAAAAATATGCAAGTTGAACACCCCTAATCCAAAGTCCAAAACACTTCACACTCCAAATTTTTTGAGCACAAACCTGATGTCACAATGCAAAAATCACACCTGACTTCATATGACAGATCACAGTCAAAATACAGGTACACTAAAGACATATAAAATTATTTTCAGGCTATCTATGTAAAATTTGAAGAAACAAATTTTGTGTGCAGACTTGGGTCCCATCCCCCAAAATATATCATTGTATATATGTAAATATTTCAAAATTTTAAAAAGTTGGAAATCTAAAATACTTCTGATCCCTAGCATTTTGGATAGCAGATGTCGAACATTTATTTTCAGGTGATATTTTCTAGAAACATCCAGTACTAAACATTCCACATGAACTACTAAACATGCAATAAGTTGTTACTGTTTAATAAACCAAAATTGAAAATAAACAAAAAGTACATATTAATATGTTACACTATGCTCATGACTAAAACCGGTAGCTCAGTGACCTACATTTTTCTTCCTTTACCTTTCAACCCACCAAAGGATTTTTACCATTAAAAAATGAAATTCACTCGAGGCACTGCAAGTGATAAAGAGAAAGGGGCCATCGTGGATCTGGCCAGCTTCCTCCATAAACCTAGGTAAAGCTGAATGTGTTTAAGCTTTGACACTGTTTGTAATTTATTTGTCATCCAACAATCAATAAAAATGTAAATAGTATTAATATATTTTTTTACTCCACTTAAGGGATTAAGGGAAACATTTTGCCAGTATTTGAGGCAATTCTTGCTGATAAATAGAATTAAATACTTGGGGAAGTAGATCTAACACATCACACAACAGTATAACAAGTAATAAAAAAATGCCAACCAGTTAATGCTAGGGAACTTTAAGGTTAGATTCGGAGTTTGCTTATGAAAAAATAAAGAGAAAAAATAGTTATGCCATAACATTAAAAGTTCCTGTTTGAAGCTTTTTCTAAATTTCTCACAAGCTACAGTTCAAATAACTATATAAGTAGTCCTTACAGTCTTAGTTTTCTACTTTTCAAGAGGAAGAAACAGCTTATTAAAAAATGATGTGTAAAAAGATGATAATTTCATATATGAATTTATTAGACTGATTCGAAGCATATAAAACTGCAGGGTTTTCTCTAATGGCGCAGTTTTTATATTTAATCTTATTGATATAACAAAAAAATTTTAAGTTTAGCCACTGGAAAATTATGCCCACCCATAATGTTACCAAAACTCTTACCACTAAAACTCTGATATATAAGACACATATGATAACTTTGTCACTTACTATGAGTCCCACTTCTTTTTATCACCCAGATATATATTTATCACTTTTTCTAATTCTCTCAAATGTTGTGTATTCTTACAAAACTATTTCCTTTCTCTTAGCTAATCAATGGATGATATTAACCACAAATACTGATTGTTTCCCTTACTTTTAGAAAATTTTTCATACCTGCTATCCCAAAATTGGACCTGGATTAGTAAGTAATTGAATGGAAATGATGGCAAAAAAATTCTTCAAAAAACAACTGTGCATCCAAGAAACATATCACTTTTATCTCCTTTGTAGACCATTTTTACCTTTTATCCTATGATTAACTTTAAATTAATAAACTGAACACAGATTACACCCCTATCTATAGCTATCTCCAAAGAAGATTTTAAGGATCTGCTATAGAGGTTCATAATACGAACAGAAATTAAAAATCATGACTCCAACTATCTGATGGTCAAGTTTTCATACTTAATGTGGTCAAATATTAGAGCAAAGAGAGCTGTTTTGTGCCCAGAACAAAAAACTGCACACAAAAAAATTATTTTAAAGTTTTAACTTCACAAGGATCTCTCATTGTGCTATTACAGTAGTTTTCTATATTCATACAAAATGTGCAGGATGTATGCACACATACACACATACCCACACAGAATATTTGCATGGAAGGTAAATATTAAGTTAAAAAGTAAGATAACTAGACTCCAAACATTTTAAACATATGGAAATACAAGAGCTGAAACCCACATCCCACGTTTAATTTCTTTCTAATCCTTTACCAATAATAGACAAAGCAGACAACCTTTCTAGGGTATTCCCACCTTACTTAAAAAAGATTATGTTTGTGTCTGTCATATTCATGTTCAGTAAGGAGAAATAATAATGAATAACCTACATCTGTTCTTTATTCCTTACACCCCTTATCATTCCAAAGCAAGTATCTGGTTGGCCTATTCAGTAGTACTTTATGACTGACAAGGCATTTTCACATAAATTCTCATTTAAACTACACAGCAACCCTGTGAATTATGTAAGTACCATTAGCCCTATTTTATAAATGAGAACACTAAGGTCAAAAGAAGTTAAATAAATCATCAAAGACACAAAAGTAATAAGCAGAAGCCAAATCATAACTTCATCTTTCCACTGTACTACAAATAGTAAAGTTAGATACAGAAGATGTGTAGCAGCCATAATAAACTTGATAGGAGTACACCTCTGGGAAGTTCAGAAACTAGGACAGAACAATCTGAGACTTTCATGTCATCAAAAAAGAGATCTCACTATTTGATTTACAATTATTACATTTCTTCCATTGTGCATTGTACTAGTCAACAAGAGAGTCACTAGAGTGGCACTTAGACCAGACTGACAATAAACCTGCTTGTGGATACACTCAATTACACAGTTCACACAAACCATTATGCGGTTTGTTTACAGAATGATATAATGGGAATATTTTCCTTAACCTCTCACTGATAGAATGTAATCTTTTTATTACTTCACATCATTGTTTTATAAATACTTCTCATGAAGTATATTTATTCAGTCTTATTCCTTTTATCCCAAAAAATTCCAGAAGGTTTTTTTTTTTTTCTGAATCATAGTCGGGGTTCTAAACTGGAATAAGTAATTGCTTGATACCTCCTTGCTAACTCTTTAAAGTGCTCTGCAGCTGCTGAAGTATGTTTGTGCTGGCATTACAGAGTGGAGCTCTGGGAATACAAAATCTGATTTCAGAGGAACCAGAGCTGAGTTCAAAGAAAAAAGCAGTTCTCCCCAGCTGATAAGACTTTCCCTGAAAGAAAACAACCACCAAATCAGAAATACACCTGTGACAGTGCCTGTTCATCCTCTATGATACTAGTCAAAACTTTTTTCATTGATTTGATTATATGCTTCCATTCCCACACTTTCTCTGATGGTTTAATTGCTGTTTGTTTGTTAATCGGTTTCACATTGTAAACTTATTACTCCAATGTATATTGTATTAGGTACTTAACAAAAATCAACTATGTAATTGCAGAATATTCTCAAAAGCCTCACCAGAAAGGGAAACAAATTTGAAAAGGATGGACTGGGTGCTTACTTTTCTTACAGATTTAAAACATCACTAGCAATAATAATTGAATAACATATCAGTCATATATTCATTCCATAAAATTCAAAAGTCATAACTAATCAAGTTTCTTTATACTCTTCTTTCAAGGTGAGAAAAAATAAAATAAATAAACCAGTTGCCAGACTTTTATTTTACATTCTGAGGAAAATCAGTTTAAAACAGGAAGAATGAGACTCATAGTTTACAAGTATGAATAAATTTCAACTGGAGGAAGAAAGAAAAGAACATTTATGACCTGGGATTTTTAAATTATTATTCAAGGGCATGAAGTGACTTTTGAGGTTTGGAGCTCACGAGAACAAGGTTTTACAAAACTGCCTTTATGATATATATTAGCAGTGTGATTCAGAGCTAGTGGTAAGTAAAACCGGTATCCCTAGAACTGAGAATGTGTGAAAACAACAAAAATGACACTGAAACGCCCTTTTCCAACATCATGAAAATGATGGCCTTACAATGAGTAGTGTATTGGAAAATGATTACCTTGCAGTGAGTAGTGTGACCCTAGTTTTATATTTGCATGTAACCTTACAGCATTTTTATATGGGTGACTTTCTTCAGTCTTTCCTATAACAATCTGGAGAATAGAACCCCATTTTTCATTTGAGAAAGCAAAATCTGAGAGGCTAGGAATTTTCCAAAAGTCATACAATTTCAAAATGCACATGAACCCACATTTTCTAGTCCTGAGACAACACATTTGTCTCTATCTGTACTTAATTTTTTTTATCTTTCAAATGGTGACAATTATATCTGTGTAAAATTGTTCATTATTCCTCAAATATTTAGAGATCATCAATTATATGATAGGCAAGATTAAATTATGTGCACTTTGAAAGTTATTTTGATAGTATGTAAGAACAAAACCAAAACCTTACACACCAGTGGAAGATGACAGCAATATAGAAATTGGATTGGGTTTTTAAGAGATTGATGTCAAAGCTGATCATTTTACCCATAGTATTATGAGTCTCAAGGGAACAACTGTTACTATATATTTCGGTCAATATAACATTTAAACTATAATATACTGTGTTTGAAAAACTAGACAAAATAACATTTAAGAAGTCTAAACTAAGAGAAAGAATTTCTGGACTATTACTCATCTATGATGACTCAGTACAAACTGAAATTTCTCCCAGTAGAGTTCTGAAAAATCTTCTCTATTTATAGAAAGAGAAATTGAGCATTACTGTATCTAGTCTCACTTATTAGACTCATAGAGTTTTAAAGTACCAAATTCACATTGGTTACATAGCAATGTATAGATCTAGTAAACATGTAAATTATATAAATCAAAAAGAAAAGGTGGTCAACCTATTAAATGCTGTACTACCAGTTATTACAATAGTTTCCAATCCTCAATACTAAGAATTGTTTAAAATTTTAGCTTTCAATAGTCAAGTGTTGTTGTCTATTTTTGCATCTTTTAAACTTGTAAATAGATTTGTTTGGGTCACTCTGCACTTTTTTTGTTAATGAGAACATCCATATTTTGCTCTTCCTGAATGCCAATCAGGAGCTCACAAAGTTATCAACTCCAAAATCATTTTCACACAGAGATGACACTCAGCTATCCAAAGAAACATCTCAAAAAGGTAGACTAATTACTGAAATTTTAATAAAACCAAAGGAAATTGATTTTATTGATTTCATTGAATGAATGTTCTCCTTCATTCATTCCACTGAATGGAGGACAGTTTAACCTGGATTAAAGTATTTAATCTAGGGCCAGATTTTCAGGCTATATACTCCAAGAACATCTCCCAGGGCAGCACCAGATGTGATGGAGCTGCCACTGAACCTAAAACAATTCATTCTTCCAAAATGAAGGAAATAGTTTAAATGAGCAAAAAGTGACAACAGTCAGAGTTCAAAGCTAACAAAGACACAGTACTCTACTTCCACAGCAATAAAAAAAGCTTCTACATAGTCCAAGTTAGAAAAAAGAAATCTGTGTATTTTATATTTCTTTGACCAAATGTAAAGTGAAAATTACAAAAGCAAGTGTTTGGAAATGTCACAATAATTCATCAATAAACAGATGAGGCAATACTTATAAATCTTTTATATTTTGGATTCTCTGAACACCCAGAACAAATCAAAAGTGAATTAACAATGCTCTATACTGTTAATGAATTTAAAGAGTAAGACTTCAATCCATTCTCTTAAAAAACAACTGAAAAAAAATAAAAAAATAAAAAATTACAACTATTAGTAAAAATGAATAGTATGATTCTTATTTTTGGTTTTAGTGCAGTTATAAATAGAATGTGAGTAATGAAAAAGGAGGAAAAGGAGAAATATATATGATGTGTAATCTTCTTAAATACATCCTGGCTAGCCAGGTATGGTGGCACGCACTTGTAACTGAAACACTTGGGAGGCTGAGGCAGGAGGATTGCTGTGAGTTCGAGGCCAGCCTGAGCTACATAGTGAGTTCAAGGCCAACCTGAGCTGCGTAACAACAGTCTGTCTAAAAAAATAAAATAAAAAAATACATGCTGGCTAGCCTGGACTAGTTATGCTGAAGATTAATTATTTCTCAATAATGGAAATGAAAGTTGGTAAATGTGCTTCTATTAGTCAGCTTTCTTTTCTGGTACAAAATATCCAACTTCTGAAACTTAGACATATTATATTTGGTTCACAGTTTCAGAGGGTTCAGTCCATAGTAGGCTGGCTCTAAGGCAGAAATATCATGCAAGAAGGCCATGGAAGAGCAAATCTGCTCACTTCAGGGAGTGCAGCAGGGAAACAGGACCAGAGAGGAAGGACTGAGAGATCAAATATAAACTCAAAGGTCTTGCCTCCATGACCCCCAAACTCACCCAGAAATGTGCATTACTAATCACCCAGGCACCTCCCAAGCCAATCAAATTGACAGTTAAATTTAACCATCACACAGCTGTTACTACTGTTGGAGAAATTTTTAAAAATAAAATTTCCTAGCCGGGCATGGTGGCTCACACCTATAATCCCAGCACTCGGGAGACTGAGAGAGGAGGATCGTTGTGAGTTCAAGCCCAGCCTGGGCTACAAAGTGAGCTCAAGGCCAGCCTGAACAGCACAGTGAGACCATGTCTCAAAAAGACAAGGGCCAGGGATTTGGCTCAGTGGCCTAAGCGCCTGCCTGGCAAGCGCAAGGTTGTGAGTTCAATCCCTGGTGCCGCAAAAATAAATAAATAAATAGATAGATAAAATTTCCTGAAATAGTCCTATATTAAAGGCACGATGCTCAACAAAACCATCAGTGCCTGTGATGACCTCAAATGAGCCAAATACCAACTCATCCAAGGAATAAAGACATTTCAACTCTATTAGAACCACTATCTTAGTAATGTTTGGGCTATGAAACAGTTAAAATTTTGGCAATTACCTTAATTGAAGTAGACAGTGAACAAAAAAAATTTTTTTTTCTTTACTTTAAAGCTTTTATTCACTTGAAAGAACCTATAATTCTCTACTTCTCTTTTCCTGGGAAAACAAAGTCAAAGTGAATCATTTAATCAAATGATGCCTGATTTTCAATAAGAAATTAATTCATAGCAGGGAGATAGATCTTTCTCAAATTGAAAACAGATTGAGAGATGAAGGAATAGGGAGAGAGAGGAGGGAAAGAGGATTGATAAAAGGAGTTAAGCTGTGTTATGCGCATGTACCAACTCCACAAGGAATGTAAACATTGTGTACCTCAAACATGTACTAATGAAAAAAGAGTTAATTCATATCAAGGAGATGTTGTAGACCCAGGTTTCCTGTTTCTTAATTCAAAGTTGATGTACCAGGAATTGAACTCACAACCTCAAACTTGCCAGACAGGCACTGTACCACTGAGCTATATCTCTGGTCCCTAAAACTTCATTTTTTTAAAGATGTGGGTCCTACTATGTTGCCCAGACTGATCTCCTAGATCAGTGGTGGCGAACCTATGGCACGTGTGTCACAGTAGGCTGTTGTATCATTGACAACTCTAAAAGGTTCGCAATCACTGTCCTAGGCTCAAGTGAGCCTCCCACCTCAGCTTGTGGAATAGACAGGGCCTGGAGCACACGCACCACACCCAACTTCAAAGTTGATATGTTATTCTAAAACTCTAGCCTACTGTTACTCATATAGGTGTATCAATACAAAATGAAAATGATAAATTAGTATGTTGTAGGGGGAAATTCTTTTCTTTAATCTGTACAAATAATCACAACTTTCTAGAAAAACAGTAGTTTGTAGAGTAGGCTTTATAGTTTTTTTATTGTTTTGTTTTGTTTCTTTGTTTGTTTTGATACTGGGAATCGAACTCAGGACCTTGAACTTGCCAGGCAGTGGTTTATGCCACTGAGCTATATAGCCAGCCCTAGGCTTTATAGTTTATGAAACATAAAGCAACTTGTCACTACATCAGCCTGATAACCAATTTTATAAATCAACTACTGAGACTGAAACATTTTGATTTACTCAATAATGAATCACAAAAGTCTTAATTGAAAGAATTAAACTCAAGTTCAGATTTTTGTACTTTTAGAGTAGACAGTCTGCCTCTCGCCTAAAATTTGAGGCTTTTAAATGGTCATTTTGAAGAAAGATTTCTGTGCCAGCAGCCTGAGTCTGTTCCCACCAAGGGAACTCCGGCTGTTTCCTTTAGGCCAGAGAGCAGCTGAACTTGCCAGGCTCATCAACTTGGTCTTTGCCTCCCGTTCAAGGGGCAACAGCAAGACCAAGGATGACGTCACTAGGAGCAAGAATGGCAATGAGAGGTCAGGCAGCAAAGGGACTGCAGAGTTCATTGCCCCTCTTAAAATGGATTAACGGCCCCTGTCATGCCTCCCAGTCCTGATTTACTTTTCAACATTGCGCTCACCAAGAAAAAATGATAGAAGTACTGACTTTCATAGCAGAGTTCTATAGTGCCGGAAGCAAAATTTGGTCAGATGTATGATAGTTTGGAACTGGGAGAAACTTTTAAAGTTCTGTTCTTCAATTAATATAAAAAAGAAGAGTTATAAAGCAGTTCAATCATTTGCACAAGGTTATGTCTCTCAATTTTTTTTAAAGTAGTAAATATTTTTTCAAGAATTTTTACAGGAAACACAAGTAAATATCCAACCTTTTTAAATATATTATCTTAAAATTTGCCATTTTCTAATTGCCAAACACATTCTAGCAAGTTGGAAGACAATGAATGAAGAAAAAGGAACTTATCTGTATTTAAAAGAAAAACAGAAAAGACCCTTATTTACCAATACATATAATACCTCATACAGCAGTGTATTTTCAATACACTGTGTTTATGGTATCAAAAGTTTTTTAAAAAAATTTGGCAAATGACTCCCCAAACTTCATAGAAATCCTTTTATTTTAAACTTTACTGGAGAAAGTAAATAAAGACTAGACCACCTATCACAAAGATATTGTCAGAAAATTCTGTTTAAAGTCAAAATGACTGCACTTGTTCAGACATCGTGAAGCACCCTGGGAAATCTCATCCTTCCCCTGCCTACCCTCATTAGTACAGAAAAATAAAGAAAGCCAAGGTCTCACCCACTATGATTCAAACTGCATGCTTTGGTTCTTCTTTTAAGAAGTAAATTTTCTAATGAGATGTTTTATTTTTCCATTAAACAGGGTGTCTTTTTTGTAATTGCTACCATCCCAAAGAAGTATATTTACAGTTAAAGTAGCTACTGACTTGTGCTTTTTGTTGTTGTCATTGTTGTCACTATTGTTTGGGAATAATTCTCTTAACATTCTTTTATTGTTCTTCACGTCACCTTTTCTACTTTTAGAATTTCTAAGACAAATGTGATGGCCGAGGCCTGTAATCCTAGCACTCCGAGACTGAGACAGAAGGATCACAAGTTGAGGCCAGCTGGGACAAGTTAGCAACTTCGTGAGATCCTGCGAATAAATTAGTTAATTAATTAATTAAAATAAAGGAGGCTGGGGATGCAGCACAGTGCAAAGGCCCTAGATTACCAAGACTGAAAAAAAAATTCAAATGCCCCACCTATTTATTAACAAAATATTAAATATCCAGGGATGAAGATATACCCAAGCTGAACAAGATAGTAATAGCACAGAAGCTGGAGAGAAAAAACAAATTAATAAGATAAACAAATGTAATAACCAAGCAACTAAAGAAGGCCTTGGAAACCAAGCTCTAATGTCAGAGAAGGGAAATCTAGCATTTACTTTGTTTTTTCTATTCCTGAAATGAATTCCTACCCTAAGCAACAATAACAATCATGATAAGTCAAAAGAAAGACAAGACATGTTGAATTTTACCTTTTATCATCATAATATACAACAAATATTAAACTGAATATCACAACATACACTATGCAATAAGTGCCTTAATTAAAATATCTCAACAGATAGTTTATAAAGACAGCCTCTGGTGGCTTAGGTAAAATAGAAATATACTGCCTCTTTCAAAAGCTTAGAGTTGACCCAAGGGTTTTTTGCCAATATTTTTAATCTTTTCTGTTACTTTAATATACTTTTTTCTAACATGTATTTTGCAATCAATTTTGCAAGAACTCACTATAATAAATTCAAGTTTTGGGCCTCTGTTGTTAAAGAGAATACTTCTAAATTTATTTTATATACTACATAAATTTATTTTGTTGTTTCACTTACAAGCTTAGTTTTCACAAAACTCCTTGCATTTTTATAGGTTTCAGACATTAAGACATAGAGAGAAAGAAAGAGAGAGGATTTTGCAATAGAACCTTGCTTGAGCCAACTCTCAGTAGTCTGTTGGCAGAAGGCCTTTGTGTGAACTATTTCCAAGACCTCGGTCTGAAAGGCAGCCAAAATCTCCCCAAAAGAACAGGCCCAAAATGGCTTATTACCTTTCACCTTTCACCCTCAGCCCAGCTGTCCTCATATCTGCAAACTTGAAATCTTGTGAGAGAATGCTCTGCCATCCTGTTTACAAATAGCCCATTTATTCCACAGGAATAGCTTGGCAAGACACATCCAGGTCACCTGACCTTGAGTTGTCACAGAAACCATGAGCCTCAGACTCTGCTTTGAGTTAAGCCAAAACTGTAACATTTTGACTTGTTGAAATCAGGGTTGGATTATGTAGCAATCATCAATCATTTAATTCACTTTCATGTTGTGCACTGCACCAAAGTATTAAGACAAAAAATGTGAAAGCAATCGTACTGGAACTATGAGTGGTGTAAGCCAAGGCTTGTACTGACGAGAGAAAAAGCATTAATGTTTAACTTCGACATTAAAAGTTAATCACAACTGCTCCAATGCCCTAGATCTTGCAAAGTTTATCAATATACAACAAAAATCATACCATCTTTTAGTTATTTACATTTTCAAAACCCCAGTCTTTGTTTTAATCAGAATTTAATGTTACATTAGGCATTTACCTGAAGAAGTACTTGATTAAATCCATTATCTCCAGCATGGTTGAACTAATCCCCAAGGCTGCTGCTTTGATCGTTTTGGTGATTCCTTTAAAATAGATTAATTAATTAATTCTCACAAATTATTAATGAGCAGAGGTATAACCATATTTCTTTTTTAAACTGAGAAAAAAATATGTTAAATATGAGTAAAACAGAGAATGATCACACTTTTCAAAGGGTCATTTGTTATTGAAGACTTATTTTCTGGAGTTGCTTTCTGAATTCCCTTCCCGTACTTCAACACATAGTTAAATTTGCCAAAATGCTATATGCACACAACTTACCAAGAATAACTACTTTTTGAAATAAATACAATGTGATTGAGCAGGGGTTTTTGCTTTTCGGTTTTTGTTTTTGCAGTGCTGGGTTCAAACCCAGAATGTTACACACACTAGACAAGCACTGGACCATTGGGCTACATGCCTAACCCATGAGTCTTCTTGAGTTTTAAGTATTTATGTATATAGTGCATTTGTGTATATATTCACCACTAAAGAAGAATTAAATCGCTTTGAAAGCATTTCACAAATACTAAATATGAATTTTTTAATATAAATTTTTAACATAGAAAATGAGTTCCTTTTTAAATCCAATGACTGTGAGGATGGTGGTGGAGGTGGTGGGTTACATTCGTTGAATGTGATGACACTACTGGAAGTGCCGTACGTGGATTCGCTGATTTACTCTTCACAGTCACCCAATGAGATGTACATTATTGTCAATCTTATTTTATGGAAGAAGAAAGTGAAGTCAACAGATTAGATCACACCTCCAGTAAGAGTAAGAGGAGGAATCTGACCTGAAACAATGTGACTTGACTTTACTGCCTTTCAAAACACAACCATAAAAACAACTTACCAAGTATACAAGTAAAAGAACACGTGAGCACTTAGGATTGTAATAGGTACACCCTCTATAGTCTATAAACCACCTTCACAAGTATTCTTCCATTTGAGTTTCAGAGTACCTCTGTGAGGTGATATTATTGTTTTTGTTTTACAGATGAAAAAGTTAAGATAAGAAAAGGTTAACTAATTTGCCCAAGGTCATTTGGATAGAAAATAACACAGTGAAATGGAAATCTAGGTCTCCTAACGAAATACTTTGTTTTTCCTACTGAATGCGTCCCCTTCACACACTGATCTTTCTTAAGATAGAATATTATTCACTCAACAAGTAGAATGAAGAATTTCCAATAAGATCAATACAAGAAATAACAAAATAAAGCCTTCCTTAATTTAACATTAAAAGAAAACAATGTAATAGTGAAATAACTTGGTAAAAATAAATTGAGAATATTACATGGAAGATTATTCTCAAGTGGGATTCGCCTAGCTCTTGGTCTTCTGTTTTCACTGTATGTACAAAAGCCAAAACTTTTGGACATAAAACACAGATTTTAAAATAGGACCCTATTAGAGTTAGTTTGCAACTTTGAAGCAAAATTTTTTCTAAAAGGCTAAGTATGACATGCGCAAAACAGAAAGTATGCTTAAAAAAGTAAACTCATATGTTCCTAGAGCAAGAGACTTTAGAAAGACATCCCCTAACTGAGAGACTCATTAGAGAGAAATTAAAGGATGAAGGCCTTATTTTATGCTCTCCTTTGGGACAGAGATTCTCTCTTTGGGCATATCTGTGATGTACTTAGTCTGAAAGAATAAGTAAAGAAAAATATAAGAGAAAGAAGGAAAAATAAATGACATGAAAATAGATAAATTAAGGAAAATCTTAATATTTGTTCTTCTAAAAGAATTTAAAAGGCAAATTAAAATGGAAACAGAATTCCTATGAGAATCTCCTTCTACAATACATTAGAGAAAATGTAAATGATCAGCATACAACATGACAATGTGAAAATTTTTTTGTTTATTGTTTGTTCATTTCTTTTTATTTTTACTGATATGCATTAGTCCTATTGAGTAGTGGGTTTCCTCTTGGTATATCTGTACATGCATGTAACAGATTTGGATTGTTTTCCCTATTACCTTCCTCCTCTTTTTTTCTCACTCCCCTACCTCTCTTTTCTACTCTAACAGTTTCCCTTGTCTTTCAAATAATACGAACTTTTAAAATAATATTAATATACAACAGAAAAAACGTGTTAAAAAATAAGGAGTAGAAAGAGTCAGAGAGGAAAAAAAATAAAGCAACTTACTTACAGGCAGGCCAGTGTCATAAGAACTCCAAGGAGATCTTTGTAGATTAGCCAATGATGAGATTTTTCTGGCAAGCCTACCGTGTGCAATCAAAAAAAGAGGATCACTTGGCTCCTGGAA
>RJWT010017318.1:0-19385 GCA_004365215.1 Cuniculus paca | reverse complement strand
CTTGTTTGCAAACTAAATACGGGCCACCCAGAGACATTCCTTGTCTCAGCCCCCAGAGTATGAAACTCTGTTAGAGGGTTTCGACCCACCTGAAGTTCTAAAATCATACCACTTGTCTCATTTTTTTAAGTCTTTGCCATATACTTGTTTGGGAGATTAGGGACCTTGGCCAGGTCCTTGATAATAAAATGAAATTATTGTCGGTGTTTTTACTTGGGCCTTAAACTTAGGAATGCTATCCAAGAAAGTATGGGTTAGGAATGAAGGAAAGAAAAGGTGAAAGGGAGGCCCATATAAACCATAGCAACACATTGGCTACCTTGATGGACAAGTGCTTGTTACTGTGGGACCTTCTATGCAGTCTTAGTGAGAAGCAATTTCTACAGGATCTGAGCTCAGATGCTGTCTCCTCGCACCTGCAGTTAAGTGTGAATTCTATATGGAATAAATTATAATAATAGCCAGTGACTGAATTAAAAAATGTACACATAAAATGATAGGTTTTAAGCAACTTGGAAAGCAAAGGGAAATTTAAAAACTTCACAATTTCACATTTACAGGTCTAGAATAAAACTTTATAACAAATAATAAGGTTGGATGAAGAATGTAGTGTCCTTATAATGTAGGGTTACATTTTCTCTTGATATTTTAGAGTACTTGTTTTGAAATTTGACAGCCGCTCTATTAAAAATTCATTAACAAACATGCAGATAATCTTTGAAAAATTTCTATAGCCATTTTAAAATCATATTTGTTAAAGGAATATTTATTTAACTTCCTCTAAATTGCAAGCTATGGAACAAAGTGCTGATATAAAGATTATAAAAGAAACTACAAAAACTGAGTACTAAAACCAAAAGCAAATCACCTGACAAAAATCCAGCAACCAGTCTAAATAGACTTTTATCAAAAAACAAGATGCGAATAGCCAATGAGCATGTGAAAAAAATTTCAATATCACTACTCACCAGGGGTATGCAAATCAAAACCACAAGACCATTACTTCACCTCATCAAGAATGGTTATTATTATTACTATTATTAGTCCTTTTGAGACAGGGCCTTGCTGTACATTTTGGGCTGACCTTGGGCTCACTTTGTAGCCCAGGCTGGTGGCATAATTGCAAGGATGCTCCTGCCTCAGCCTCCCAAGTGCTGGGATTACAGGAGTATGCCACCATGCTCAGCTTAGCATGGCTATTATTTTAAAAATAGATTGTAAGTGATGGCAAGGATGTAGAGAAAAGGGAAATCATACATTGTGTTCAGAGAATGTAAATTAGTATAGCCAGTATGGAAAACACTATGGAAGTTCCATAAAAATATTGGAAATTGAAGCACCCCAGGATGCAGAGTCCACCCTTGGTATGTATCCAAAGGAAATGAAATTCATATTTTGGAAAGATACCTGTGCACTCACCTTCATTGCAACACTTGCAATAACCAGAAAATGGAAGAAACCTAAATATTTCTCAACCTAGAATGGAAAAAGAACATGTGGTATATATAGCACTATTCAACCACAAAACACAAATGAAATCTTTTTTCTGAGATAGATGGAACTGGATACAATTATACTAAGCAAAATAAATCAGGCACAGAAAGGCAAGTGCCATATGACCTCACTCATATAAGGAATCTAAAGAAGTTCTTGAAGTTGAAGGCAGAAAAGTGGCTACTATAGGCTGGGGAGAATCTGAACAGTGGTTGAGTTATTCAATGGGTACTTTGTTCCAGTTAGAGATGGGTGAGTTCAGGTGTGCTATTGTGCAGTAGAGTAACTGTAGATAATAGTCATGTACTGTGCATTCACAACAGAAGAGAAACAGACTGAATATTTTTACCACAAAAATAATAACTATGAAAGATACATGATTAAGAAGATTTAAACATACAATGCATTAAGTATATCTAGAACCATTATGTAAGATCCCTAAATATGTACAATTTTATGTTTAAGTGTTAATGAAAATAAATGTTAAAGTTATTACAAAATAAAGATAAATGACTTATTCAAAAGCTTATGTCATCCATGTGACTTCAAAAAAGCAGAATTTTATTAACTGCATTTTTTCCTATGTAATCAGACTGTGTCTAATCATCTTGCCATCCTGATTAAAAGTTAATTGGGCAATTTGAAATTTTGTTTTAAATATAAATTAAATGTAGTTGAAGTTCTTGTTAAGAAAATCTGTAGTAGTCATACCATAACCTTTTGATTTATTTTTCTCTCTTATATAACTATTTCATCTGATTTTCACTATATTGATCATTATTATTTCTGCCTTTAATTATCAAAAAATTCCAGTGAGTCAATTTCTAATCAATAAGCTTATATGTTAATGTCAAATGCATCCTTCTTCTAATACAATCCATATGTAGGCATAGAGGAAAGAAGAATGAGCCAGAAGTTTCAAAATCTAAACTAGGCCCTGGAACAGATAGATGGCAGCTGGTTGGTAAGGCTGCTTTGACTCTCTGATCTTAACTACTTACTCATTTATTAATAACTAAGTAAATTTCTAGCACCACATTCAGGCTTTGAAGTCTGGCAAATTGCTTTCAAATTTCAGCTCTAGGAATCAGTGCATTTGCAATTTAAGGCGAGTCATTTAATTCCTTTGTGCCTGAATTCTATTGACTGTTAACTTAAAACTAAAAATACTCCTTCCGTAATTGAAACAGCACAAAAATGCAAAACATGTAGAACAGAGTGTGACCCACTAAGAACAATCTTAAATCTCAATATTTGTGCTTTTCCTGAATGCAGAGCAAGAACCTACTCAGCTTTTATCTTTTCTCCCACATGATGAGCAAGGAAAGTTCCTCCTCCATCAAAGAGTGAATCTTATTTCTTCTTGGAATCCTTTCTTCCTTCAACTCCTCGAAGCCTATGTATTGATCAATTTCAGTATCATTTCTCTTCTGCAGCCCTAACAGCTTCCTCTTTTATGATTACCCACATTTGTGCATTCTCCTTTGACCCATCATTCATGTCTAGCTATTTTTCTTTTTTACCATACACAAAATTCAAAAAACAAGTTGACATAGTCTCTCTCCTCATTATCTCTCATTCCCTCTTGACCCCATCTGTTAGCTTTATGTGATTCTGCATTGCAAATTTTGACTTTTATGGGTTGTGAGGACTTCCATATTGCATATTCCCATAAGCATACATACCTGCATGTATACAACAGTACTTAAATACAGTTCCTCACTATGTCCTCTATTCCAGTTACTGTCTACCTAAACCCTCATATGCTTTCCTTATAGCCATAAAAAATTAATAACTATTGGTTGTAACTTTCTTTTGCTCTTTTTTCTTAGAATTTGAAGTTGAAGAAGGCAGAAATTCTGTCTCTTCATTGTGCAGCACCCACAGTTAGTAGACACTCAAAAACACTTGTGCAATAATGAGCAAATGAAGGTATAGGAAAGTATTTTTACTACAACATAGTATAAAACTTCTTTGTACTTCAATTCACCCAAAAATATCTCACAAAAGCTGTAAGACCTTACATATGCAGCAAACAGACTCAAATAAATAGTGAAGAAATGCTAGAAGAGAATTTTTAAAATTAAAAGTGGACCTGTGTCTACAGGTAAAAAGAGCTCAAGAAATACCAGGAAACCTAACAATATGATTTATATCATTCCACAGAAACATACACTAAAAAGTAGTTAAAAGAGTACATTTTATGTAGTATATACTTGTATTTTGTCACAATAAAAATACTATCAGGAAAAAAAATTAAAAAAAAAATTAGCAGTGCTTCTGCCCAAATTAGACTAAATAAAATACAGAGGGAAAGTTCAAGTTACCCAAAAATCCATGTCAAAGAAGGATGCTATAGTAAAAGTTCTCTGCATTCTGTATACAGTATTTATCTCTGAACATTTAATGAATAAAGGGAGTGAAATGTTTGTGAAGTTTCACACATAGTCATGCTTCTTAATATTACAGTATAAGATTCCACTTTAATAGTAAAATTAAAATCTACTGTTCTCACTGATGCTTACACAATGTTAAATCTGTACTACTATGGCATATGTTGTTTTCCCTGTCCTTATATTTATTTCCTGTCTTTTGAGTTTTCATTACAGGGATTTATATCTTCTGATTACCTAATCATGACTACTCTGCCTTTCAATTCTGATGCTTTAGCTTGCTGATCAGATGGAAGCTTTTCTCCATTTAAGAATGGATCCTGTCCCACAGAGAACTGTTGAGAGAAATCTAGTTCTCTGCCAAAGAGCAACAGAACCATTGAGGCAAAGCCAGTCTTCCAGAGCAGTGGGGTACCATTTGGTAATATACCTCCTCAGGGGCATTAATTGGTACTCTATAGTACTGGAAGAGTTAATTTGCCTCATATGGTAAACAGTGAATCCTAAAGAAGTTTACTTAGTTCAGCTCAAAACAAGGTAGGATTAAGACAGAAACTGATAGTAGCTTAAATCATGTATAACATACATTCAAATTTTTAAAAGTATGCAAAGTACTTGTAATTAAGATGTCATTTTTCCTCTGCAGGGATTTTAGGAATTGTAGTCCTTAAACCAATGCTCTGCCTTTTTCTCTTTCTTTAAAAGTCAGATTCTTCTTGTGAATTATTGACACATTTGCAATAAACACTGGCAGTGAGTCATTTTTAAAGATCACAGAGCTACATAGTAATTTTTGAGGAAACTCTTCCTGTACAATTTGACACATATCAAAGAAAAAAGGATAATGAGTGGACTTGTACCTGTGCAAACTTCAGAGTTGCCTCTGTATCACATATGACCACAAACTTGTGAATCACTGTTTCACTTTAGTGACTTGGGGAACCACACCAATAGACATTGAGAAAACTCATATGTCACCCATGAATTTTTTTTAAAAGTAAAAGACCACCTTGAGAATACCAGCTAATGTCATATTATGATTCCAGGAGAAAGATTCCATGCCTTTTAAACATTTTTAAGCCATAAGAAAACAGTAAAGCAGTTCCAGCCAGACTGGCTTTTGGGGATTTCAGGACTACTCATTTCTCTTTGTAAGCCACACAAAAGTAGCCAAAAAGTATACCTTTCAGAGTTTAAAGACCAATGAATTTTTTATTTTTAAACGAATAAAGAATAAAAATGATGACACACAGTTTCAAAACAAAACAATAGTAGATTAACAATGGTTAATATATAGCCTAATGCTATCATCGAAGTAGTTGCTCTGATTACAAGATATCGGCATGAAAAAAGAATAAAATGATGAAAGCACAAACCATTTTTCTGATGAGCTAACAGAGATTAGTAGAATAATTATCTATCATATATATACATATATATGTATATGTAAAATATTTTCCCTTCTTTCTTTTCTCTTTTAAACTTTAGGATAGAAAAATATCAAAATGCGGTACTCTCTATTTTAAACAAAATGTGACCATCTTCTTTTCTAAACACCTAGAGTTCCTGTGTAATGATCTTCATCAGTATTGTATATTTGCCACATTTTTTCATGTTTCTCTGTTTACACAGCACCAACAAGGCCTCAAAAATATGTGCATGAATTAAATTCTTAATCTCCTTCTCTGTGGTCCATGCAGAACTGACATTGCAAAATGGTTACAGCCCCCTTTCTCCCAAAAGTCTCATTTACCCTTCTACAAAATGAAAAAAAAGAAGGTCTCTGCTACAATGAGGCAGAAGGGTATTTCTGTCTTTTGAGACAGACACTGTGAAGGTTTAACACTAGGGAAAAAACCAAAGAATTCAGGTATTTGAAAGTAGGTCAGAATGGCTTAAGCTCAGACTGTGTGAGGGAGAGAAATGGTAGACATAAAAGTTAAGGGAGCTGAAGGAATTCTGATATCCAAATGGGTTTTATCTTGTCCTCAGTACTTTGCATATTCTCCTAAAATCATCTGGAGTCTTTAAGCTGGAGGAAACTTTTCACGATTGAAAATTAAAGGGATTAGTCAGACCACCACACTTTAGTGTGGATTAGAAGAGAAGATTGAAATCAGTGAATTTATTTGAGACAGCATCACAACCTCGATCGCTGCTGGAAGCCTTATGCCTCACACTGGTGAACGTACATAGATATGCCCAGAAACACAGGAATTTATGTGGATATCTTCTACAAAGTCACCTGGGATATTTTTAGCAGAATTGAAGTTCACAGAATATGCCATTACCTTAAAACAAGATTATTATTTACATACTTCCTATCAGACCCTCTGAAAATTTCAGAATTTTAGCACAAGAAATATAGAATTCTTCAGCAGGCATTGTTTTTCTACAGTCATACCAAAATGCATAAACCCTGTAGCAGTTCTGACATTTGAGTAGCTGCTGTGCTGAGTCATGCCAATCTGTCAGTGAACAAGAGCTTGCCCTAAAGTCATCAGGGACAATATGCTGTTTGTTCATTGGAATGCTCATGATTATGAAGAATTCAAGTACTGCAAAGTTGGATCAGTCTTGGAAATCAAGAAACCCAACTGCTTTTTAGTCACTGAGGGAGAAACTGAGGTGTGAGGTACAAAAGTAATTTATTTACAGTCATCACATCTGTTCCTTGAGAGGATTTTTTAAAGAATTGAGAATTTTCAACTGTCCAGAATGACCTCATCACACACACACACACACACACACACACCTTATATTACCAAGTGGTAGTTATGTGCCTGATACTGCTGAAATACAATGACATTACAACCAACCTCACAAATTTACTCCTAAAAATTCCTATTCTTTCTAATTTATGGGGTCATTCCTCTGACTTAAGAATTCTTCACGTAGTATAATCAAAATGAATAGAATCACAGTTTCCTTCTACCATAAAGTGATCTTTTTAATTGAAATCAGCTACAACAAAGGGAAAATAACAGCAACTGTTTCCTAGAAGAGATTCAGAGACTCACAGCCTCTCTTAGCATCATCTTAATGAGGAGACGAATAGAGCAAAAGACCTGGCCTACTCCAGCACCATTTTTCAAGGAGCAACCTATTGGCTTCCTTTCACTTATTTGCATAGTCAGTTTCTTATCCTGAAATTGGTTCAAGTTCAATTTATTTTAAATTTAGTGATTAAAAGTAACATTATTCTTTTAGATTGTTTTTTTTAATTATCAAAAGAAAAAAAAAAAGACCACGCTTTAACTGTTCACATTCTAGAATAATGGTTTCAATCAACTGTCTGTAGCCTGCTGTTATCAAAACTCTCCTTACATATTAACGCATATCCTTCCTCAGTGTTCATAATGCAGCCATGACGATTGCTTCTGATCTTTCCTTCATCAGACCCCACAGATCTGTAAACTCCCAGTGTTATTCTTTTTGCAAACTGAGCCTAAGCGTCTGATCTTTATTTAAACCGAGTTCTAAAGAACTTGATTTTGCTTACATTTGCAAGATCTTCTAATCATTTTAGTCTTCACAGATTGGATGCTGTAGTTTCCACAAAAGAGATGCTGTGCTTGATGAGATGAGGAACAATGGGCAGAACTGTGTTCTGTGTAGAAGCTATGACCATTAGCAGTGACCTAGAGGAGTCACATAGAGTGGGCTTCAGGGTTGTCTTACATATGAGATTAAAGAAACATTGAAAGTGAAGGATTTGAGAACTCTGTGTGTGTGTGTGTGTGTGTGTGTGTGTGTGTACTTGAGGAGAAGAGAATTGCCAACATTTTTTTTCTTTGGTACCTTGAATTGAACTCATGACCTCACACTTGCTAGACAGGAGCTGTGCCACTGAGCTATATCCTTTGGTCTCTTGGCAACATTTATAAAGCTGAGAAATCATATTAAATTGTGTCCTGAAATGTAGACACTCTGGTAGACTGAGGCGGTAGGATTGCAAGTTGGAGTCCATCCTAGTTTAATGCCCAGCACTATAAAAGAATGCAAAGAAAGAAAGAAAGAAAGAAAGAAAGAAAGAAAGAAAGAAAAGAAAAGAAAGAAAGAATGAAAGAGGAAGAAAGAAAAGGAAGGAAGACACAGAGAGAAAGAAAAAGGAATGATGAAAAGAAAGGGATATATGTTACACTTTCTATCTTTGCTATTTAACTTTACAGAGAACTTCTAACTATTCACGAAGATGGATGGAATGAAATTATAAAAAACAAAACTGACATGTATATCTGCTTTGCATAAGTTTCATTTTAATAAAGAAATTCTATGTTAATAAAAATTGTTTAACTTTTTCCTCCATCCCAATTACAGAGTAAAGAATTCACTTTGCATTAAGCTTCCTTAGTTACTGCCTAAGAAGCAACTATTCTCTGTGTTTCTGCAACACAGAAAAGTAAGACAGCAAAGCCTTCAAATTCTCAGTCCATAGTTTCCAGTTCCATAGCTATAATCATTTCCATCCAGCATAAAATTATATAATGTCTTTAACATCACTGTGTTTATCTGCTTCACAGTCATATGCCCAACCTACAACTGTTTTAAGTGGATCATTCTGCGACAGAAGTTTCTTGTAGTTTGAAGTAGGAAGAAGAAGTAAATGCAACCCTGTAACCAAATGAAGAAAAAGGTATCCAGAGGCTTCTTAGGCTTATGATGTTTGGTGAAACCTTGATTAATTATTAAGCAATAGGAGCGCTTAATAAAATGGAGAAGCACAACTGCAGGTTCTGCAGACAGCAGGTTAAAGAGTAGTAAACAGCACCTTATGGGTAACTAGCCAGGAAAATGTACCATATGCAAAGATTATAAGAATTATAGACTCAGTTGGCTACCAGCCCAGAACATCAGCTTGGAAATCAATGTAGAATTGGAATCTACATCTGATTCCAATGGATAGAGCTGCCTGAAAAATGAGATACCACGTGAGTTTGCACAAATCTATAGTGTGTGCATGTGCATATTTGTGTGTGGGCATGTGTGTTTACAGGCAGGATGAAAAAATAAGGTGTGTTAAAATTTTTAAAATATTACCATAAAAGAAACATTTCCATTAATCTTTCACAAGATGCCCCCCATGTACACTTCCAACACATCTCTACTACCATTCTTGTCACTTTCAGAGTCAGTTCCAGAACTCCTCTTTCATGAATGCCTTTCATTGTGCTGCCATGTCTGTCTCCAATGACCTGCACTGACGGCAAGCATTTACTTTTCGTAGTCATGGTGATGCTGGGAACAGGTAGAAGTCATACAGTCTAGCTGTGATGCATAAGGTGGATGAGTACACACTGTAATATTCTTATGAACCTACCTTTTGATTGGGTGGCATTCAGCAATGGAATTCACTGTATTTTTTTACCATAACTTTTAAAGACAATCTCCTAAGTGGACTCCCAGAATTTATTTAGAAAGTGGCAAGAAAGATACGATATATGTTTTGGAAGTGAGGGGAAGTGTATTGAGGGGAAAATGACAATGTGTCTTTTATTGTAATAACTTTTTATATAAACATTCATTGCACAGCTCGATCACATTTTGTATATATATGCATTTTATGTTTCCTCAATGGACATTATTAGTTTGAAAGCATTCTTTTTTCTTGTTGGAAATATGCAGGTAATTTAAGGCATCAATTTTGATTCTGCTAAACAGGTAAGGTTTGTACACATCTGTTGTCACTACAGTACACAAAAATGAGAATGATGCTCATAAAACAGAGTACTCAAGACATTCGATGGAAGAAAAAAAAATGGGGAAAGGATAAGATGAACATGTATTTCTCTTCCAGTCACTCTTCATTAATGTGTTCAAATAAAAAAAAAGCAAAAAAATTAAGAATGTTTGACAAGCAAACATATTATGGTCTGAGCAAAATATAAGTATGGAATCTAATTTTATTTAAGTGGGGATTAAACAGAAGCCCAACTTCACTACATTGTAGTCTTATATGTAAACATCATGTCCATGAGTTTTACAGAATTAGAAGAGATATTTATGACCACAATAGAGAGACAAAGAACCCATCAACAGAGGCCATTTTGAAAGGTGTTTCATACCTAAGAAGTACATTATTAATTGATTTTTAAATAATTCAGAGCTACCATCAGGGAAGCTTTTGTGGACTTTGATCAAATAATGCTTAGAAGGTTGCTTCTGTGTTACTGGAACCCCACGCTGCTAAATAACATTGACTTCATTTATCTGTCAGTATTAACACTCCCCCCTGACTGGTCAACTAATTAGACATAAATCTACTAAATAATGAATAATGTTTGCATTCTTACTATGTCTTAAATCGAGTTTTCACATATTTAAATAATCACCTTGTTTAAGTTATACTGTACTGTATATTCTCTTTTTTTCTTTAGAAGTAAGAAGAATTGAGACACAGGTGAAGAAAAAGAGTTGACAAGATCAACTGGATTTGATGAGCATAGAATCTGAATGAAGAAAGAAAAACTTAGAAAGTGACATCATATTTTTACTGTACTTATTTTTAGAAATAGCACATTTACCCTGAGACCTGTTTTACACAGTACATTTGAATATGCCACAGAGGTGCCACATGAGGCCGACATTGCAGACTTAGATCTCAGATTTCCAAGTAGGACAAGCCTATGGCTAACATCAGACCTTTGGCCCATCATAGTACTCTAAGTACAAATTCATGTCATTGATGTGCCTCAGATATTCCTGCTCACCCCTCTGAAGTCCAGAGTACAACTGGAAGTGATATTCCCTTTCTTTTTCTTCTTTCACTGTCTGAAACTGAAGCTGTAGTAGACCATCATAGGATGCTTTAAGAAAACAGGAACTGAAGAACAAAATATTTCTGCACCAACAATAAAAACAATTACAATGCTAATCTTTACATATTGCAAAAGGATAGTTTCTTTTAAAACTTATGCAGTCTGTATGGTAGAGCAACTAGACAGCCATCTACCTTTGCCTAGACTCTGAAGCCCCCAGCAGGTAAGTGGTATATCCAAGGTCACACAAGTAATTAGCAAAAACAAGAAAAGAGCAAATACTTCCTACTACAGTATTAGTGTTGAACTTTTCTTCAACAAGGGCTCAGCGGGCCCTCCGTAGGTCTAGGTTTCTAGCCAATTGCAGATCAAAAATACTGTAGAAAATCACGTATGTACCAAACATGTATAGACTTTTCTCTTTGTCATTGTTTTCTAAAAATAAAAATACAACTATATGACAACATTTACCTGATGTTGGTATCATAAATAATCTCATGATTAAAGTATATAGGAGGATGTACATAGATTATATGCAAATATTATAATATTTTAGGTGAGGAACTTGAACATCTATCCTCCATGCATCTGAAGAAAGTAGTTATCTAAATGTTCAGTGCAGAGTTTTACATGGGTGTAGGATTAATGTGTGGTGGGTACACATGCTTAATCAGTGACCAAGATTAATTGATAATGGAATATTCTTCTCAGTTATTCTCTTCTGGTCTAAAACATAGCATTGAGGATTTGAAAGATGCTGGATGACAGCTCTCTCTCTCTCTCTCTCTCTCTCTCTCTCTCTCCATGATGACTCGAAGTCAGAAGTTTAGTCAGACAACCCTCAATACATAGTTTGAAATCTGAGACTGACTTGCTACAGTGGATGAGCTACCAAGCTTTCCAGTGCAAACCTCCATTTCCTCAATGGAAAATACAGCTGTGTATAAATTAACATTAGTATAGATTAGCATAATTTAGCTAATATTAAAAAATATTATCTGTCGTCACTGGCAATATATTAATCATATGCAGTTGTGATATTGCAACTAATAAGGTACAAATTTAAACTAGAAAAAATTAAATAAAATTTTTGTTGTCAAGTATTCACATTCATAGAGAACAACAAGATTTTTGAAAGCCTATCCTTATCGGCACTCATTTTGTTCAGTGTTAACAAGAAAAAGTGTGAAAATCACTCTCTTAATATTCCTACTGGTAACAGGTGATAGGAGCTATAAAATTTTTGAACAAATAAACTACAAATTAATTTACATTATAGGAAACAGTAAAGGATTTGTTAGAAGGGATACTTAGATTCTTAGTTGGCTTTAATTTTAACTATGATTATGTGTGGAAATTTTACTTTTTTTAATTCATGGTCTTGTTACTTTATGTCTATTAAGACTTACTATAAAAAAAGGGGAAAAAGACCTGCAATTTGTTTATCAATTTATAATTTGGTCAGCCAAAATTTATCTCACTCTCAGTGTACTGGACTAAATCCAAAAGATCACAGAGTTTTTTTTATTTTCACAAAATTGTAAGTGTTTCCCATGTGGTGATAAATGCTTCATAGGAATAGACTTATGAATACCTCTGAAGTTCAAGTTTAAAGCATTTCCTAGTGTGATCTTAGAATGGTGCACTAGGAATCAAAGCAAAGAAAAGCTGATGCTGACTGAGAAGTTTCATAGCAAAAAATAACTTACTGTCATCATTTTAAGCTCAGAATTGCCAATCCTAGATATCACCAGTCACTAGAGGTCATGAGATAATAAATACTTGAAGATTGACAAGGCGATACCTACAAGTCTTTCCTGTTTCAAGAGTCTATGATTCTCGTGTCTGTTTGAAACCCATTTTTACTAGCAAGCAGTATTGGACCTTTGGCAAGGCTGATTTAGGTCATCGTATCTGTGGGTGTTCTTTACTTATTGTTGTCTTAGTTTCTGTTTGGAAATGAATCCTTTTTAATTTCCAGCTTTGAAATCTTTTTTTTTTTAATTCATCCTTTGCTTTTACAGTTCTCAAAATGATGGAAACAAGCACATCCACTGTCTAAAGCAGATGGCACACAGTCTAAATTCCCAGTCACACTGTACTGGCCTCCATTGTGTCACACCAACAAGCTCCAAGACAGAGCTTTGTGCAAACTGCAGGAATACTGGGCTTCCCCTCCATCGTGCTGGTTGTCCTTCACTGTTCCAGCACATTTTTCACGTGTGCCTTTCGTCCTCACCTAGAAATGGCTCCTCCAAATTTAGATGAAGTCAAATAAGACATTATTCTCTCATAACACATTGAGTTGCTAACAGTCTGCTGGATGAGCTCACGGAGTGTTTATTCTCTTTGTCCTGAGTTTGACCCTTATTATCTGTATCTTACATTAACATTTCCTCCCAGATCCTTTCTAATCCCTGTGAGTGGGGTGATTTCATCTTGTTCATTTTATAGAGTCAGCTGCATTGCAGGAATCTCAGTAGGCGCTCAACAAACACAGAGCCGTTTATTATTCATAGGGCTACATATTGTCATCAAATAGATAAACCTGAGACCAGTGGAACCCCATGGCTAGTGACTAATTTGTGTCTTAATGACTGTTCCTTACCCTCTTTTATTTCCTTTACTATATTGCAGGAAAATTTAATTTATCCCATAAGTTTATAAAGTGTCGAAATTTCAATTGGATTTCATTTTGGTACACACAGTAATTAGCAGACATTTTGTGAATCTCTAGTGGTGAAAGTTGTAATGTTCGCAGTTGTTTACTGAAAGTAAAATAAAGTAAAAAGAATAGAAGACACAGTGGCCTTACCACTGATAAAGTGTGGCTTTTGGCATTGTGGGTTTTTCAGGTTATGTGTGGGTGTGAGTATGAGCTAGCATGTGTAGGTTTCCTTTCTTTAATGCACTACTTTGTGGTATAAAGGTAATGAAAAAACTATCTACAGTGGCCTTTGTTCACTGAAGTATGGTATTTGGAAGAGAGGCCAGCATCCCAGTGACCTTGTTAATTTTATCAAGTGCATTTGAACCAACTTCATATAATTAAATCAAAGAACACTAACATGTACTTAAGAACAATTTCTCTGCCTGGTTCTATTCAGTTCATTTTTTCAGTTCTACAGAGTACAAGAAGAAAACCATAGACTTACTAAAATATACAAAATGAAAAAGAAATTTTGTCATGAATATGGGATCAGAAAACTGAGGGTACCTCTTGAAGCACCTAGTAAACTATTTAATAATGCCATACTTCACCATCCAGTCCATATTAACTCCACTAAGTCAATTTGATGGAAGTGTTGTTAATTTTTTTTTTTTTTCATCACCAGGGATTGAACTCACCACCTTGTGCTTGCCAGGCAGGCTCCTAGGCCACTGAACTAAATCCCCAGCCCTTGTCTTTTCGAGACAGGGTCTCGCTATGCTGTTCAGACTGACCTTGAGCTCACTTTGTAGCCCAGGCTGGTCTCAAACTTCAAGGATCCTCCTGTCTCAGCCTCCTGAGTGCTGGGATTACAGGTATGAGCCACCAGGCCAGGCCTGTTTATGTTTCTTAACATTCTCAATTTAAGAGAACTCTGTCCACTCTAAATTTTAAATCCATTTCAATTAAGAGTGTTAAGCATTACAATGCAGAAGCAGCTGTCTGCTAACCTCGTGACAGAATGTTTCCTGCATTTTACTCTCCTAACTATTCCAGCATTTCTTTTTCCAGTTAATTAATGCCAGACTTTCACATTTATAATTATGGATATTATTTCTGATTGATGCCTTAGTAATTTTACTGTGCTTTTTTAAAATTTTTTCTGAATTCTGTTAAGTTATGTAACTATTGGGATCAATTGCTTATCTGCCTAGAGCAGGGCTCTATTCTGGTAAATGGCAATACAATGAGGAATGTGACTGGGTTAAAGAAGTCCTGTTTGAAATATCAGTTTAAGATACATATGACTGACAAAAGGAAAGCCATGAGTTTATGTATGCATGTATGTATGTTTCTATTTATAATACTTACTAGTAGAGATACATATAAAAATTAACTTATTAATTTTATATTCAATCTTTTTAATAATATCTAGCTTTCTAAATTATCTCTTAGAATGATAGATATTTTTCATTTAGGGAAATTTTACTTTGGGATAGAAAATATACTGGAATTTGTATTCTGGTGAGACAGATTGGAGACTTTTCTTGTTATGCTATTATGGAGATACAGTAGTCTGAAAATATACTCTTAGTCAGTTATATTGTGAGAAATTATTGTAAATGACAGTTTTAAGAATTTCAACATAGGGCCAGGGATTTAGCTCAGTGACTCAGGCACTTGCCTAGTTAAGCATGAGGTTCAGAGTTTGATCCCTGCTAAAAAAAAAAAAAAAAGAATTTCAACATTATGTAAGAGATAACACATTATTCTTCAAATCATGTACTAGCTCATATTCTCTATCATCTTCTTCATTAGATTTTTTTAATTTCAGTATTTTACAACACAAGGTCTATAACTATAGTGTTTTGAAAACCACTGAAAAATATGAAAATGGCTGAAAAATAGAATCTAAAAATATATTACCCAATTTTCAATAGAAAAATAATGTTTAACTTTTTTTTTATCTTAAAGAGAATAGAACAAAGCAAAACAAAATAAAGCAGAATAGAGTCAAACACAACATAGCATTTCAGAACAGAACACTGCAAGCAATACAGGTCTTCAAAACGTAACAACAGGAAATTAACAATGGTTACTCTAGTGTCTCCTGCTTTCATTGAAATGGTTGTTCATACATTCACATGCAGTAAAATCAAACAACACAAAATAATATAAAACAAGATAAAACAAAGGTGTGAAAGCATTATAGGCCTTTAAATCAGACAATAAGAAATCAATAATGGTTACCTTAATGTCATCAGTTTTCTTCAAAAAAGCTATTCATATCTTGTCACATATTGCAATCAAATAGTAGAAAACAGACTTAAACCAATCAAATAAAAAAAAACCAATATTGGACTTCAGAAACTTTCCCCCATATTTATCAGGGATTTTGTATCTTCTTGAGTCTTTCAGTTTCTTACACTAGGGAGACTATGTGGTGTTTACACATGTGAGTTTGGTTTATTTCACTTATGAGTATGGTCTCAAGTCTCATCCATTTACCTATAAAAGCCTCAATGTGATCATTCTTTATAGCTGAATAGTACTCCATTGTATAAAAGTACCACGTCTTCTTTATCCATTCCTCAATTGATGGACATTTGGGTTGTTTCCAAGATTTGGCTATTACAAATTGTGCTGCTATAAACATGGGTGCACATATATCTCTGTGGTATGATGATTTCACTTTTTCTGGGAATATGCCCAGAAGTGGAATAGCTGGGTCAAATGGGACTTCCAATCTTAGCTTTTTGAGGAACCTCCAGACTGATTTCCACAGTGGTTGCACCAGTCTACACTCTCAACAATAGCGGAGAAGGGTTCCTTTTTCCTCACAGCCTCTCCAGCATTTATCATTGGTGGTTTTCTTGATCCTGGCCATTCTCTCTGGAATGAGATGAAATCTCAGAGTTGTTTAAATTTGCATTTCTTTAATGACCAATGTGCTGAATACTTTTTCATGTATTTATTTGCCATTCATAATTCTTCAGCTGAGAATTGTGTTTTCATCTCAAATGCCCATTTTTGGATTGGGTCTTTGAATTTTGAGGGCCTAATATTTTTTAATTCTTTATATGTTCTAGATAGAAGACCTTTGTTTAAAGGACAGTTGACTAAGATTTTACCCAACTTGTGGGTTTTCTTTTCACTCTGTTGGAAATTTTTTTGACATGCAAAAACTTTTTAATAAGACAAGATCCCAGCTGTTGATCCTGGGAAGTGTTTCCTATGCAGTTTGACTTTTGTTCATGAATTCTCCACCTACCCCTATGTCTTCAAGATTTCTACCTACTTTGTTTTCCAGCAGATTTAGTGTTTCTGTTTTACTATTTAGATCTTTAATCCATTTTGACTTTAGTTTAGTGCATGGTGATAGCCTTGGGTCTAGTTTTAGTTTTTGGCATATGGAAAGCCAGTTTTTCCAGCACCATTTATTAAAGAGGCTATCTTTCTTCCAGTGAACATGTTTGGCCCCTTTGTCAAAGATAAGGTGGCTGAGTGTGTTTGTACTTGGGGTTCTATCTTCTAATCTAGTCCATTGATCCTCAGGTCTGTTTTGATTCCAGTACCATACTGATTTTATTACAGTAGCTTTGTAGTATAATTTCAAATCTAGGATTGTGATGCCTCCAGTCCTGCCCTTGCTGCACAGAATTGCCTTTGCTATTCTCAGTCTCTTCTGGTTCCAGATGAATTTTAAGAATGATTTCTCTAGATGTGAGGTATGCCAATGGTATTTTGATGGGAACTGCATTAAATCTGTACAATAATTTTAGGAGAATGGCCATTTTCACAATGTTTGTTCTTCCTATCCATGAACATAGAATGTCTTTCCATTTTCTGAGATCCTCTTTGATTTCTTTTTTCAGAGTACTGTAATTTTCATTGAATAGATCTTTTGCTTCCTTTGTTAGGTTGATTCCTAAGTATTTCATTTTTTTGGATGCTATTGTGAATGGTGTGGTTTCTTTTATTTCTCTCTCAATGAGTTTGTTGTTTGTGTACAAGAATGCTATCAATTTCTGAGAATTGACTTTGTATCCAGCTACATTACTGAATTTGGTTATGACATCCAGAAGTCTTTCAATGGAGTTTTGAGGGTTTTCTATGTAGAGTATCATGTCATCTGCAAATAGTGATAATTTAACTTCTTCCTTTCCTATCCTTATTCCCTTTATTTCTGTCTCTTGTCTAATTGCTCTGGCTAATGTTTCCAGCATTATATTGAATATGAGAGGTGATAATGGACATCCTTGTCCTGTTCATGATTTTAGAGTGAAAGCTTTCAGTTTATGACCATTTAATGTGAGGCTGGCTGTTGGTTTGTTGTAAATGGCCTTTATCAGATTGAGATAAAGGGAATCTATTCCAATTTTCTGTAGGGTTCTTATCATGAATGAGTGTTGGGCTTTATCAAAAGGTTTCTCTGCATCTATTGGAATGTCCATGTGGTTATCTTTGGCTCTATTGATATGGTGTATTACATTTATTGCTTTGAATATGTTGAACCATCCTTGTATTCCTGGGATGAATCCCACTTGGTCATGGTGTATAATCTTCTTGATGACTTGCTGCATTCTTTTTGCCAGTATTTTATTGAGGATTTTTGCATTGATGTTCATTAGGGAGATTGACTTATAGTTCTCCTTTTTGGTTGGGTCTTTCTCTGGTATTAGGGTAATACTTGCTTCTAGGAATGACTTAGGGAGACTTGCTTCCCTTTCAATTTCATTAAAGAGTTTGAGGAGTGTTGGCATTAAGTCCTCCTTGAAATTCTTGTAGAATTCAGCTGTGAATCCATCAGGACCTGGACTTTTCTTGGTTGATAAGGTTCTAATTACATTTTCAATTTCACTAACTGAAATTGGGTTATTCAGTAGTTTTACCTCTTCTTCATCCAGCTTTGGTAATTCATATGTTTCTAGAAATCTGTCCATTTCTTTGGTGTTATCAAACCCATGAGGGTAAAGATTTTCAAAGTAGGTATTGATGATCTTCTGTATTTCCACAGGATCTGTAGTGATTTCACCCATTTCATTCCTTATTGCATGGATTTGAGTTTTTTCTTTTCTTTTTTTAATAAGGTTGGTTAGGGGCTTATCAATTTTATTCATTCTTTCAAAGAACCAGCTGTTTGATTCATTGATGCTTTGTATTGTTTTCTTAGTCTCAATTGCATTAATTTCTGCTCTGATCTTTACAATTTCCTCCCTTCTTTTGGCTTTGGGTTGGGCTTATTCTTTTACTAGATGTTTGAGGTGTAACATCAGATTGTTTATTTGTGTTTGTTCCATTTTCCAGATGTGGGAATTCACCACAATAAATTTCCCTCTGAGGTCTGCTTTCATTGCATCCCACAGATTCCAGTAAGTTGTATTTGTATTTTCATTTTCTTGTAGATACTTCTTAATTTCTTTTGTAATTTCCTCTGTGACCCACTGATTGTTCAGGAGTGTATTATTTAATTTCCATGTGTTTACAGAGTTTTTGCAGTTTCTCTTGTCATTAATTTCCAGTTTGATGGCACTGTGATCAGATAGTATGCATGAGACAATTTTGATTCCTTTGCATTTACTTAAGCATGTTCTATGGGCTAGTATATGGTCTATTCTAGAGAATGTACTATGTGAAGCTGAGAAGAATGTATACTCTGATGCTGTCGGGTGGAAAACTCTGTAGACGTCTGCCAGGTCCATTTGTTCATAGGTTTGATTCTGTTCTGTTATTTTTTGCTGATTTTCTGTCAGTTGATCCGCCTCTTTCAGTCAAGGGTTGCGTTAAGGTCTCCTGTTATAATTGTGCTATTGCTTATTTGATTTTTCATTTCTATTAATATTTGTTTTATATAGTTGGGTGCTCCTATATTTGGTGCATATAGATTTAAGATTGTTATTTCCTCCTTTTGAAGTTTTCCCCTAACCAGTATATAGTAACCTTGTTTATCTCTTTTGACCATTATTTGTTGAAGTTCACATCATCTGTGAACAGAATAGCTACTTTTTTTTTTTTGGCTTCCTGTCGCATGGAGTATTGTTTTCTATCCTTTGACTTTCAGTCTATGAATTTCCTTTTGGGTTAGATGGG
>RJWT010017317.1:0-19414 GCA_004365215.1 Cuniculus paca | reverse complement strand
CCTTTTGTGTCTTTTTTTCCCGTTTTCCTTCCTTTTCCTCTTCCTCTTCTCTAGTTCCTCTTTCCTTTTAAACAATCCTTTTCCATTTCACAATACCTAGTGTACACTTTGGTCCTTATTTACTCTTTGAGTTTCTCACACCAAGGAGACAGTGTAATAGTTACAGATATGAGTCTGATTTATTTCATTTAAGAGTATGGTCTCTACTTGCATCTATTTACTCAGAAATGTCTTTAATTTGTCCTTCTTTATGTCTGAATACTAGTTCATTGTATTAAAAAATACATCTTTTTTGTCTATTCTTCATTTGATGGGCATTTGGGTTATCTCCAACATGTAACTATTATAAAGTGTGCTGCTATTAGCATGAGTGTGCACAGATCACTATGGTATGATTAATTCTTCTATAAAGATACCTATAAGGGGTATAGCTGAGTCAAATACCACTTCTAATCCTAGTTTCTGAGGAATCTCCAACCACTGATTTTCACAATGGTTGCACCAGTCTACATTCCCACCAACAGTGGAGAAGGGTTTCTTTGTTAGATTGATTCCTAAGTTTGTTTGTTTGTTTGTTCGTTTTTCGCATGCTGTTGTAAAGGGTGTGGTTTCCCTAATTTCTCTCACTCCTCTCTGTGAATTTGTGGCTTGTATATAGGAATGCTGTTGGTTTCTGAGTCTTGACTTTGTATCCAGTTATACTACTGAATTTGGTTATTAAATCTAGAAGTCTTTTGGTGGAGTTTTTGGAGTCTTCTATGTAGAGTATCATGCCATCTGCAAATAATAATTTAACTTTTTCGTTTCCTATCATTTCTTTTACTTCTTTCTCTTGTCTAATTCTCTTGTCTAGTTTATATTTCCAGAACTATACTGAATAGCAGTGATGGTAGTGGATGTCCTTGTCTTTTTACTGATTTTAGAGTGAAAGCTTTCAGTTTTGACCATTTAGTATGATGCTAGCTGTTGCTTTGTTGTAGATGACTTTAATCAGATTGAGGTAGAGATGATCTATTCCAATTTTCTGTAGTTTTTTTCATGAATGGGTGTTGAATTTTGTCAAATGCTTTTTCTGCATCTATTGATATGATCATGTGATTTTTTTTATTTTATGGAAAAAAGGTAAAAGTTCATAACAAAATAATAGAGTAATAGTTAATACATCAGTTATTGTATTAGTACATGTTGTTATTTTTAAATAGTTGCTCAGGGTACAAGATATGGGCATAAAAATTTCTCCAATCAATATTAGCACAAACTGATCATGTGACTTTTGTCTTTGGTTCTGTTAATATGATGTATTATATTTATTGATTTGGGTATGTTGAACCATCCCTGCACCCCTGGATTACTCCTACTTGGTTATGATGTATGCTATAGTCAGGTGTTGCAAGAACACTTACATACAAGACACAGTTCATAGTATTATTTATAATGGTTACCCAAGCAGTCAAATACAAAGAGTGCAGGAAATCTGTCCACAATACTAAAGACCTAGAATATCCAGCTGAGAGCCTGGATCCCATGACAGTAACATACATAAGTTTAGCTGAAAACCTAGAGCCTAAGACAATGAGCCATGCAAGTCTATCCCATGGACTGCAAAGGCAGGCAGTGGAAGCTAGAAAGTCTATGCCAGCGTACCGAGTGTTCTGTATGGAGCCAAGAAGCAATGCTCAAAATAAGGACCAAAGCTCCCCTGAAAAGTACCACAACCATCCTCAGCAACAATAAGGTCCCGAGCTCCTCCGACGATGAGAACTGCTGAGTTCATATCAGGAAGCCAGGATGACAAACTTCTCCTGAGATTAACAGCACACATCTTCCCCTCCAGAGCCAGGAAGCAATGCTCAAAGCGAACTGCAGCCATTCTCAGCAACAAAGTCCCGAGCTCCTCTAATGATAACAGCCAAGTTTATATCAGGGGAGCCAGCATGACAAGCTCCTCCAGGAGAATCAGCAGCTCCAAACAACACTTAGGAGAATCCACAATGTTACTCTTCCTCTCCAGGTCTCCTTTTTATGCTGGCAACAGTCCTCAGGTGGACCATCCATGCTCAGCACCATGCTGATTCAGTTCAGCTGGTGCTTAAGTTGACCACCAGTTACCAATTCTCCATCTCTTACTTTCCTTCCCTTTCATAAAAGATCTATCTTCCTATTTCCTATTATCTATCTTTTATTTTTGCTTTTTAATTAACTTGTATTTTGGTTTCTCATTTAAGAGAAATCATGTGATATTTAAGCTTCTTTGTCTGATTTAGTAGACATATGGTCTCCAGGTGCATCCATTTTCCTACAAATGACAAGTTTTTTCTACTTTGTGGCAGAGTAGTACTCCATAGTGTATAAATATCACATTTCTTTATCCATTCATCTACTGAAGGATATGTACACCATTTCCAGTACTTAGCTATTATGAGTTGTACTGCTATAAAAATGGGTATGCAAGTATCACTGTAACATGTTGTCTTTAATTCTTTTGGGGAGATACCTAGAAGGGGAACACCCAAGTTAAATAGAATTTCTATGATTTGGTCTTGATAGGTTCTATATGTCTTGGAATTTACCCATTTCTTCTAGGTTATTCCGGTTAGTCAAATAATTGCTCATAACAGTACCTCATGATCTTTTGTGTTTCTATTTCATCAGTTAAAATGTCTCCCTTTCCACTTCTGATCTTGAGTTGTCTCTCTCTCTTTCTCATTTTTTGTTGTCTGCTAAAAATTTGTCAATTTTGGCTACCTACTCCAAAAGAAAAAAAAAACACAATTTCTACTTTCGTTTTTATTTTCCTTTTTTTTTCTAGTCTCTTATTTACTTCTTCTCTGATCATTATTTTATCTTTTTTCCACTAATTTAGAGATAGCTTGCTCTTCTATTTCTCTGAGGTACAAAATTCTTTGAGGTTGTTTGGGATCTTTCTTCTTAACCTAAGCATTTATTGCTATAAATTTCCCTCTTAGAACTGTTTTTGCTGTATGTTGATTTTTTTAGTATGTTGGTGTCTATTTTCATTTGTCTCAAGATATTTTTAAATTTCCTTTTGTTCACTGGCCCACTAATTATTTGGAACATGTGGCTTAGTTTCCATGTATTTGGAAATTATTCAAAGTTCCTCCTGCTAATTATTTTTAGTTATATATCAGTGTAGTTAAAACAAAAAGGTTACTTGACATGATTTCAGTCTTTTGGGGTTTTTTGTTTTTGTTTTTTTATTTTGAAGAGAATAAAACCAAATGAAATAAAACAGAAGAGTCAATCAAAACAAAACAATGAACATGGTACATGACTTCAAAACAAGATAAAAGGAAATCAATAATGGTTACCATAATGCCTCTTGTTATCTTCAAAATAACTGCCCATATCATCAGGCATAAATAAAATCAAACAAAATAGAACAGAATAAAACCAATAAAAAACAAAACAATGAAAGCGACACAGGACTTCAAAACAAAATAGTAAAACTACAGTGGCTACCATAATGCTTCTTGTTATCTTCAAAGTAGTTGCCTATACATTCAGACATAACACAACCAAACAAAACATAATAGAGTAAAATCAATCTAAACAAAACAGTGAAAACAAGACAGGGCTTCAAAACAAGATAATAGTCTTTTTTGATCTGTTAAAGCTTATTTTGGGACCTAACATATGACCTATTCTTGAAAATGTTCAGTTTACACTTGACATGATCTATATCCTGCTGCTGTTAAATGGAATATTCTGTATGTATCTGTTGGGTCTACTGAGTCTTGAGTGCAGGTAAGTCTGTTGTTTCCTTATTAATATTCTATCTGATCAATTGATTGATGAAAGTGGGATACTGAAGTCCCCTGTTATTGGTGTATTGCACTCTATCTCCCCTCAGATCTGTTAAAATTTGCTTTACATATTTAGATGTTGTAACGTTGGATACCTATATTTTTATAAATATTGCATCCTCTTATTGAGTTTGTCTCTTTATCATTATATAATGACCTTCTTTGTCTTGTTTTACAGTTTGCAACTCTAGGTCTGTTTTTATCAAGTATAGTTAGCATTCTGATCATTTATCTTCAGATCTATTAATACTTGCTTTACATATTTAGATGTTCTAATGTTGGATGCCTATATTTTTATAAATATTGCATCCTCTTGTTGAATTTATCTCTTTATCATTATATAAAGACTTTCTTTGTCTTGTTTTACAGTTTGCAACTCTAGGTCTGTTTTTATCAAGTATAGTTGGTATTCTGATCATTTATCTTCCATCTACATGGAGTATCTTTTTCCATGTATCTTTTTTTACTTTCACTCTACATATGCTTTAAAGGTAAAAGGAATCTCTTACAGGTAGCATATACAGGATCTTTTCTTAAAATCTATTCAGGAGCCAGGTGTGGTGGCACACAACTATAATACCAGTACTTGGGAGACTTAGGCAGGAGAATTGCCATGAGTTTGAGGCCAGCTAGGGCTACATAGTGAGTTCAAGGACAGCCTGAACTACAGAGCAAGACTCTGTCTCAAAAGAAAACCAAAAAAAAGAAAATGTTATTCAGCTACTCTGTGTCCTTTTACTTAAGGATTTAATCCATTTACATTCAAGATGATTTTGATACGTAACAACTTACTGCTGTCATGCGGTCAATTGTTTTCCAGTCATTTGTGGATCTGTTCCCAATGTCTTCCTTAGTGAATAGGTGACTTTTCTTTATTGCTATTAGTTGATTCCTTACCTTTTACTTTTTGTGCATATACTATAACATTTTACTTTGCTGTTATTATCAATAACAACCTTTTTTTTTTTTTTTGGCGGCACTGGGGATTGAACTTACGACCTTGTGCTTGCCAGGCACACTTAGACCACTGAGCTAGATCCCCGGCCCTTGTCTTTTTGAGACAGAGTCTCACTATGCTGTTCAGGCTGACCTTGAGCTCACTTTGTAGCCCAGGCTGGTCTCAAACTCACAGCAATCTTCCTGTCTCAGCCTCCCAAGTGCTGGGATCACAGGCGTTAGCCACCACACCCAGCTCAAAACAACCATTTTAAAGTCATACTGGGTTATTTTCAGGTAGTAACAACTTAACTTCAGTTGCGAAAAAAAAAACAAAAACAGTACTGGAGGTAAAGCTCAGTGGTACAGCACTTGCCTAGTATGCATGAGGTCCTGGGGTCAATGCCCAGCACTGCAGAATTTTTTTTAAAACTACATTTTTGCACCACTCTCTCTATTTTGATTTTTTTCTTCTTGTGGTTTACATCTTTTTATGTTGTACATCTCTTAACAAATTATTATACTTATCATTTTTTTAATATTTTCTTTTCATCTTCATCCTGAAGTCATAAATGATTTACACACTTCCATTATAGTGTTAGAGAATTCTGCATTTAACTGTGTACTTGCTTTTACAAGTGAGTTTTATGCTTTCATATGTTTTTGTGCTACTAATTAGCATCCTTTTCTCTCAGCCTGAAAAATCGTCTTTGGCTTTCTTGTAAAACAGGTCTAGTGGTGATGCACTCCCTCAGCTTTTGTTTGTCTGGGAAAGCTTTCTCTCATTTCTTAAGGACATGAGTTTATATCTTATAAAAGCATCCATTTCTTATAATTTTTTGATTGGGGGTGGGCAGAAAAGAAATGCACATATACAATCCATAATCTTTAAGTGAATATTCTCCATCCTTAAAACTTTTCTTTCACATTTAAATTTAATTCTAACAAATAGCATAACCCTCTAGAACATCCTTGCTAACTTACATGTTCTTTTCTTTCCACACCTCCCAATTCATATGCTACTGTTATCTGTAATTTAACTCTAATCTTTAATTTCCACAAATAAGACCTGATTATATTATACAGGTTAGATTTGCTAATTACTAATTTCTATGCTCAGCAGACCTTCTTCTATATCATACGTTACTTCTGGAGGTACTTTTCTTATTCCTTTAGAAAAGCACTCTCAAAGGATAATTTATGAACCTATAGCATCCCTAAGACCCTTTCAGTAATCTACAAGGTCAAAATTACTTTCATAATAATACCAAGATATTATTTGTCTGCACTGACACATCACTGATGGTGCAAATGCAATGGTGAAACTTTGGTAAAACTTCTGGTGGTAAATGGTAAAACTTCTGGTGTCTTTGCACAAATGAAGGCAGTGGCACCAAATGGTGATAGTAATGACTGTGTTTTTCCCTACCATACATTCACAGTAAATTTCTAAAATGTCACTTTCACTTAACAATATGCTTGATAAAGCAGGAAAAATATTAATTTTATTAAATCTTAACCTTTGAGCAATGTCTTTTTATATTCTCTGTAATCAAACAGGAAGTACAAAACACATTTCTGCTGCATACTGAAGTATGATGGTTGTCTCAAGGAAAAACGCTTGTGTGATTGAGTTGTAAGCTGACGTAACCAGTTTTTTCATGCAACACCATCTTTACTTGAAAGAGTGACTGACAGATGAACTATGCCTATTCAGACTTAGATAATTGGCAGACATTTTCTCAAAATCAAATTAAGCGAGGCTGTTACTTCAAGGAAAACAACTAGCTGAATTTGTTGCTAATGAAAAACTTCAAGTTTTCAAGCAAAAATTAGAATTTTAGAAAACTCGTATTTGCCACCATGAGTTCAATAGATTCCTAATATAGTACTCAAACTTTTCTAATGAGATAAGTCAGTGGTGATGTTAATGCATGGAATTTTTCTCTCGGTACCTAAACGACCTATATAACTCGGTGAACAAATATTTTTAGAAAAGAAAAGTATAACCATTGAAATTTTAAATAGTAAATAGTTGGTTAGGCAATAGATTAAACAACTGACCATTATTTATAGATGAATTTTTTTAAATTTCCATAATGCAACCCAAAAATACAAGGAAACAATACAAAAGAGAATTTATCACCTGTTTCCATTTCGATAATCTATTGGATTTCTTTATTATGTGTATTATGGATAGTTCCATTGCTATCTCACTTCTGAGAGACACGTGGGTATTTCTTTAAGCATTTAATACATTATCATTTAATATTCTAACATTTGATAATTTCAAAATCTGAATTCATTAGGACTCTAAATCTTTCATTTATTGTTTCTGCTGGCTTTCATCAGGGTGAAACAGAAGCTTTTCTTCATTTTGGTTCTCTTTGCTTTTGAGTTTCTATTTAGCAGGTCTTCAAGAACCCTGGGGGGCGGGGCCACTTGAGGTCGCCTTCCTCCAGAATGGGTTTTCCTTTGCTTCTGCTAAAGACCAGGAGCTGTAGACCCCGAGCTGCATTATCTCCCCCACTCCCATGCTTCATTCACTTTCCTTGCATCAAGTCCAAAGCTTAGGCTTCTGATCAAATTTGCTTACTAACCACTGCACCTGTTTTTCAGATCTCAACAAAATCTTTTTAAACCCCCCTGAACATTTCCCTCGTTGCCTGCAAACCTAGCATCATATTTAAAATTGTAATGTTATTCAAGAAAATACCACAACATAATCAAAGCACAACTTTACTTTTGCCTCCCTCTGTTCTATTATCCTTTATGCAGCATGGGTAATGTTACTCTGAGCATGAGTGAAAAACAGTCTTGGCTCAAACTAGAACATCCAATCATAGATAATAATTTTAACCCTGGCCAGACTTAGCAGTAAATCTACTCCTCCTCCTCCTAGCTCAGTTCTGCTTCAGACTGAAAGCCTACAGAAACAGCACTGTTAGATCCTTCCTTGATGCACTGCCTTATGTTTTTCTTCTCCCTTTTCCTTTCCCCTTTCTTCAGATGATGTTTTGATGTCCTTAGGGTCAAAGGAGGGAGCCAGCAAAAGGAAAAGAACAAAACATTCTTACATGAATTAACATCCTCATGATCTGAGGGTAATGACTCTTCAAAGGTTACTATTATTAGACAACTTTCTCCTGCAACTTCTAGCCCCCATTAAGAGCACAGATAACTGTGTGATCCTTTATGATTCCTCAGGTAGTCTTTGTATAACACAGGCACCTAGCCAGCCTGTATCTCCTGAGCTTCCCCCTTTCAGATGCAAGCCCTTCCCACATCTACAAAGAAAGTGGTTAGTCAGCTTCTTCTGTTATCTTCTAGATTTCCAACATCAAAGTCAAATCCCATTCCACACACATTAGATTTCTGCAGGCACCACAGAAGTCCTTCTCAGTGGACCTTTTATGAGAAGTATATCCCAACATGGAGGGATAAGTGAAATTTATATCACTCTTTTTCTCCAAAGAGATCCTCCCTACTAAATATGTTTTCTCTTTCCATGCACTGACCCTCTTCTGTATTGTTGACCTACTAGGTCATGGAGCTGTCAGAATTTTCACATTCTCTCCAGTAGCTATCATATTAGTGTTTCAGACAAAACTCAGGGAAAGAAATTCAGTCCAAGATCCTGTTACTAGTTGAATGTTTTGTCCAAGCTCTGTCTGTATACTGAGTTTACCATACCAGAGGAAGCAAGAGCCTTAATAAGTTTCTTAAGTTTCTAGTAAATTTAACAAGAATTAACTCATTCAAATTTCATAAATGTCTGCTAAAATAACTTAAAAATAAAGCTGCAGTATTTTGTTCATACACCAAAAACCTTAAACTGTGAAGAATATTGTAGATACACCCATAGATCAATGTCACTTCTGGTGAATAATTATTAAGTACACTGCAGTGAAGCCCTGGCTTCTTCATTATGCATTGCATTTCATGTACCACATTACACAAGTATGTCCAAGCCCACTTTAGCTCATTTGGATGCACATGAGGCTATTTTTTCCTTCAGATACACACTGTATAATTATTTTCCGCTCTGGTAAGTGAATAGCTTAATTAGCACCTTAATTTGATTTTAAAGACTAAAAAAATATAAGTAATAGTGCATTCCCTTTAGAAAAAATTCTAAATAATCACACTTTGTGTCTAGTGCTTAAATGTGCCAACTGTACAATTTTCATACAAAAATAGAAAAAAAAAGCAACATCTACTGAAAGCTATTTTAGGCAATTAGGAGGAATTCTCTTGTTTACATTAGAGAAAAATAGTACAAAAGTAAATGAACACATGCCAGAATAATTAGCACCTCTTGGCTCATTTAAATTATGTGCACACTGCCATTTTAATGCATTTTTTAAACAACCACTTGCAATCCTATTTTATCCTTGGGAGAAAATTAACAGCTTTCTACTAGGTATGACTAGTAAAACCAGATTTATTTCTTGTTTTCTTGGAAAACACAAATCTTCTTGGCTTTATAGACCCACTCTTAATAATAATTTAAAACATAAAATAATAATCATATTTTGCATATATTCTATACTTGTGCATGAAAACTACAGGCATTCTTTTATGAAAGATAATTGCTTTATAAGAATATGCTATTTCTTTATGCTTGCCATGTAACACATTGCTTCTAAGGGCCATCTAATATTAATATTAAAAGGAGTGAGACTGTGGTTTTTCTGGGTTTTGTTTTTTTTTTCCAGAAAAATACTCAAGTAACTCCCTCAAAACAAATTTAAGGCATTAATTTTACACATTTTTTTCTAAATGTAAGGTCTCTGATGATTAGTCACAAAGTAGTGATTAGCAAGAAGTGCATGTACATGCATGTTTCATGTCTTAGGAGATCAAAACAGATTGAAAGAAGATAGCTATTTCTCATTTTAAAGATGTAAATATAGAAAATTTGGTCATAAGGACAGCAGATCCTTTGATCTAGAAGCTATAGTCCAGGCCAATAAAAGCCTCATCATTCAAATGTTACAGTATACAGATTGGCTCTGTCTTGAGATATGCCTTAGTCAGACTTTAGAATATGTGGAAATCATAAATACAATCTTTCCTCTGTTATCTTGTGCACAGTCTGCTCCAGGACCTAACTAGATGCTTGCAAGGATGCAAAGGTAACTATTATATGACATAGACGTTTGTGGTCTATTGAGAAAATTCACTGATGCATAGGTAATGATTATGTAAAGGTAAGGAGTCAGAAAACCCCTGAAAGACCATCGAAGTGCTGAGGAAATTCACAGAAGGGAGATACTGCCAGAGAGGCCAAGTGCCACCCTCAATTAAATGACCAAATAAGCCATGGATGTGAATGAATCTCCAAAAGGGCGTTTTTGGGTAAAGTGAACATTTATAACAATCATTGGGATAGTTCTACTTCATTAATATAAATTCTTCATAAACTATACAAAAATAAAACAATTGGGCCTTCATATGTGTCTAAAACAAGAGAGTGAGGCAAGGTCAGAATACAGTTGGGCTACTCAAAAAGACAAAGGCAGAGATCTTGCTTGAGTAGCCTCACGCATGATATTTTACACTGAACCTCTAACTCTAAATCAAGTCTTAGGATGTGTAGAAGAGATGATCATGTCCCACCAGATCTGGATGTGGAGTGTAAGGAAGCTGTTACATGAATGAGTCTGTGTACCATTATTATCTTTACCAATCTGGTTACTATATTTATTACAAAAGACAGTTCACTTTCCATACTGACTTTTTGAAACTCAGAGTTCATACATTATATTTTATTTGCTTTGGTCTTTCCAGATGCAAAGTATGAAATAAATCATGAAAATTGTAATCTAAAAATCAAAACGAGGATTTATATGAACCGATGACAGTGAACACTCCTGAATGTTTCCAAAGCAGATACAAACCTACTAAATAACCTGATATAGCACCAAAGACATCTGATTTTCTCCCTCACTGATGTCTCAGCATGATCTACCATTAACACTGATACAGATCAATGCATATAAATCTTATGTTTTTGTCCCAACCATCAAGATGATAGCTTTAATCTTTTATAAATTTCCTCTTAGTTCCTCTCAAAAGTTCACTCTATCACTTACCTCAGCAGTACGCTCTAGCCATAGTCCAACAATACAACATGATATTTCATTAGATGTTTAATGACTGAAAAGTGTACTTCACACTTCCAAAACCAAAAGAGGTAATGAAAATATCAAGGAAATTAAAGCAAATCACAGAGCTCTTCTTGTAAGGTATCAGTTACTCAAGCCCACAGTAAAACAAATGGAGTAAGGTGATATATATTCAAAATGTCATACAATCTTTTTTCATTATTTTAAATAAGTATAAAATTTGATATTTCCTTTTATGTGTACAAGTGAAAAAGAACATAGGAGTATATGCAGGAGAATCGGAAATAGTTTAGATTTCTTTTTACTTTCGAATCCTGCCATCAAACACAGTAATCTGCAATGTAGATTTCTATTTTGACATTAATTGACAGTCTTACTAAATGGGTGACATCATAAACACAATCTTCAAGCACCAAAAGACACTGAAATCTGGTCAAATTACCCAATTTTTCCTATTAAAAGCATCTATTCCTTCTACAAAAACTAACTCAAAGTGGATCGTGCAATTTAATGTAAACATCAAGCTATAAAACTCAGGAAAAAAAGGAAAAATCTTTAAGCCTAGAGCTAAACAGAAAGTTCTCAGACATAACATGGAAAGCATGATTCACCCAAGAAAAACTTGATAAATTGAGCCTCATCAAATTTAGAACTTTTGCTTTACAAGAGACCAGATGAAGAAGATGAAAAATAAGCTACAGACTAGAAGAAAATGTCTGCAAACTCTATATCAGACCAAAAAAAATCAGAATCTAAAAAATGCAAAGACTTCTCTGAATATGACAGTAAAATAAAATTATGAGCAATTCATTAACAATGGGCAAAAGACATGAAAGGCTATTTCAATGAAAAAGATATACAAGTGCTAAATAAATACATGAAAGACATTCAATATAATTAATCATTCAGAAAATGCAAATTAGAACCAACCACAGTGCGGTATTACTACTCACCTCATCAGAAATGCTAAAAATGAAATTAAAAAGGAGGTAACATTAAATGCTGGTGAAGGTATAGAAAGAAATGCACCATTCATATACTGATCATAGTAAAGTAAAATGATATTGTTACTCTGGGAAAGAAGCTTGGCAGTGTGATAAAGTTAAAGAATAACCCTGAAAGATGCCCATGTCATAACCTCTAGAATCTTTGAAAATGTTACTGTATATAGAAAAAAGAGGCCTTGCAAATGTGATTAAGTTGAAATGGGGAGATTATCCTACACTGTATAGGGGGGTGTAATATAGTGATAAGGAGAAGGCAGAAAGTCAGAGAGAAAGGAAGATGGTTTTGAACATGGAGGGTGGGACCAGGAGCAGCCTTTAGAAGATAAAGAAGAGAAAAAGATTCTTCCCTGGAGCTTCAGAAGGAATCAGCCCCCTGCCAACCCTGTAAAACTCATTTTAGACTTCTGACCTTCAGAACTACAAGAGAATGAATTTGTGTTGTTTTAAACTATTAACTTTGAAGCATCAACCAAAAGGAATATAGGCAGTTTCTTATAAAACCAAATATATAACTGTTCTGCAACACAATAAGTATACTCTTGGGCATTTATCCCAGAAAAATAAAAAAATGTATTTTTAACAGAAAAACTTGCACGCAATGGTCATGGCAGCCTGGTTTGTAATAGTCAAACGCTGAAAACAACCCAGATGTACTTAAGCAGGTGGGCTAAACAAATAGTAGTACATGTATACTACAAACTACTACTCAGCAATAAAAGAGAATAAACTAGTGAAATAACTTGAAATAAACTCAGGGGAAACTCAGCATGAAATAACTTGGATAAACTCAGGGGAATTATACTGGAGGAAAAGAATCCCAGAAGATTACAAACAGAATTAATTCTATGTGTCATCTTGAAATTAAAGATCACAGAAATGGACAACAGATTAGGGCAGGAGGGAAGGTGAGAGGTGTGGTTATAAAATGGCAATACAAAGAATCTTTATAGTTAATGAATTGCTCAAGATCTTGAGAGTAGTAGATGAACCTGTGATAAAACTGTATAGAACAAGATACACACAAAAACAAATAAAACTGAGGAAATCTAAATTAAAAGGTATATTATATCAATGTCAGTATCTTGTTCATGATATTCTATTATAGTTCTGCAGAATGCTACCAGTTGGGAAAACTGAATAAAGAGTTCATGGATTCTCTATTTCTTACCACTTCATGTGAACATATAATTCTCTCAGTAAAATTTTGACCAAAAGAAGCATTACTAAAATTAATGTTAACTGAAATAATCAAAATAAGCCTTCTGTATACAGTATGTGGAATCTAACAAAGACCAACTCATAGAAGCAAAAAGAATAACAGTAATTAGCAGAATTGGGAAAGGGACAATTAGAGAGCTACTGGACAAAGGATACAAAATTACAGTCAAACAACACGAATATGTTCAAGAGATCTATTGTGCAACATGGTGACAGGTTAATAACAATGAACTGCATACTTAAAAATCACTAAGAGAGCAGATTTTAAGTGTTCTTACCATAAAAAATGATAAACATGTGAGGTCACACATATGTTAATAAGCCTGTTTTAAGCATTCCACAATGTGTACATATTTCATAATATCATGTTGTACACCATAAATACATACAATTCTTATTTGCCAATGAAAACAACAGCTACATTGTAAAAGACATTTATTGCCAATCGCATACTACTATTCTGAGCGATAGCCCCCACCTCCTCTTCAGTTGCTTAGAAGTGTAGCTTCTGTATCTTTGGCCATCCCTCTCCTCACCTCTGCTTTCACCAGACAGTTTCTTACACTGTCAGCAAATCTTTCAGGTCCACAGGAACCAAGCTAAAGAGAAATTAGACTGAGCCAAAAAGAATTCAGTCTGCAAGCTTATCCTCATTCACACAAAGTTTAATATCCAAGTCACCACTTTGGCTAATGGTCTTAAAAAAGAGCAGCCTGTGTGAGTTCTGCAATTCAGCCTCTAATAACATGTGCTTTTGGTTATAGTACCAGGCTTTTAGAACAAGAAGTAATCAACTACTTATCCCACTCTTAGTCCTCTTGGAGCTACCTAAACCCCACAGAACAACTGGGCTCAAGTCTCTGTAACACCTGAGTATGAACACAGAACAATGAAGCAATCCCTACAGCTTCTGTGTCTCTTAAATCAGCATAAATTTTCAAAGGATATAATGGAGCTTGATGGAAGAATAAATATGGAATGAAAAGCTAGTGACTGTGTCAAAAAAAGATCTGTGTTAATACTGAGCCAATTTACTCTCTAATATGAACTATAACCCTGCCAAGAAATTCATTATGAGCCAATTACAGTCAAGTGTTATCACTTTACAGTATGTTGCAAAAGATGCATTGAAATGACATCAACTCTCCTCCATTTCCATGATCAGATGAAACTTCCAGGGTACAAGAAGCTATTCTCTATATATGAAAAAGCTTCCCTTATAATGTATTTGTGTTAAGATCTTTTTTAAGGGGAAAAGGTAGGTGGCAAAATTTATGCATTAAATCAAAGCCAAAAGTATGGGATGACAGGAATCGCCAAACCTCGCTGTGTATTGTATCACAACACTGACATCTGTTGGTTACAAGTATACTGAATTCTCATTGTCTGGTCTGATCCCTCTTTTCTCTGCAGCTAAAGAATTGCTCCATCTAAATCTAATCTCTTACCATTATGTTATGTCCTTCATTCTTAATAGATTGCAAACTCATGCTGATGTTTTTCCTGTTAGCCTTTATCTCTCATGAAATAAGATTTTTATGCCACTTTAATTTTTTTCTAAACCAAAATCAAATGCATCCTTATGCAACAGCCTCATTAATCCAGGCATAGTCTACACAAATAAGAGCTACCATTATACTGATAAAGATTTTAGAAATGTAAATTATAAGATTACACAAAACATGTCCATGACATATCACATTCACCCGGGTGAATGCCTCCTGCCATTCACACTGTGGACTACTTTCCTCCTTGACTTGCTTCAGCCCACCTTTCTTGAATTCCATCCTCCACTGAGTATTCTTCACTTCTCTGTGATGCTATTCTCCTCTTTTTCCTCTGATCACTATGAGGATCCACAAACACTCCATACTGAGCTCTCCAGAGATCTTTCAACACTCAGTATCTAAGCATATGTTTTAATTTCACGTAAAATAAGACTCACTTACCAAAACCTTCAGCCTTGACCTTCCCTTCTCTTTCTTAGTATCTCCTGATGTTTCAAAAGTTTAGAATAAGAATTACCACCAAACCTCTTCTTTGCCACTGCAATTTTTATACCCTATCAATATCTGTAGCTTTAACATTCTAAAAATTGAGGAATTATCTCCCTGCTGAATCATTATTCCTCTCCAATTCCCCTTTTCCAATGTAGTCTTCCTGGCCCCTTTAGTGATGTCGTAGTTGACTCCTCTTTGTTTCCTTAGCAACATTCCCAATACATTCCTGCAACAAGAGTCCTGATCCACAATCCATTGCCTCTCACTTAACAAGCACAATGCAGCATTCATCCTCCTACATGACATCAGCACTATCTGTGCTGATGACTCCCCAACTCACATCTCCATCCCAGTCCTCTCATTTAAATGTCAGATCTACATAATTCAAGTAGTCATTTGTCACCGTCTCATGGATAACTCTCAGATTTCTGAAAATCCACATACCCCAAATCAAATTTTTGTTCCTTCCCTTTCTTCCCTTTCAAATTTCTGTTTCTTCTGCACATATTCCTTCTCCTCTCAACCTTATCTCTGGAAACGAAAAATTCACTGCCTTTGTTGTCCAACCTAAAATCCTGAGAGTCATCTACAATGCCCATCTGTCCCTCAGGTACCATATCCAATCAATTACAGAAGCTTAACTAATTTGTCTCTTGATTTGACTCCTAGGCTACTCTAACTGACCTAAGATTTGGGGTGGAATTGTCCAGAAAATTGTCAGAAATTATATTTTCCAAGTCCCTAGCATCTGGGGTGAAAAAGAGGGCACATTAGTAGCTTAGTAACTCTTACCATGGAATGTAAGTTGATGTTGTCTGTACTGTTTAGTACTAAAGAAGCAAGGGGCCTTCCTCTGGCTGTCTTCTTGACCACTAGCTGAGTTGGGTGAGGGGGCTTAAGGTTTTGGGGGACCAAGGGCCATGAGGTAAAGGGGCCTGGATCTGTCAATGGGCACTTGGAAGACTGTCTACCAGGAATACATGGGTGACATAGCATGGGTGACACAGCGTGACAAAAACTTGTATTATGTCAAGCCACAGAAAAGTCTGGGCTTACCTGGTATAGCACCTAAAACACTTTGCCACCACCTGGACCAGGCCACCATCCTTCCTTCTGCAGATCACTGTAAGTGGCTCCCCCTGATTTCTGTAATCCTGACTGTATGCCCTTCACTTGCTAATTTCATTAAGGCAGAGAGCGTGGCTCAGCCTTGTTCACAAACGGGTTCACCATCACACAGGACTGTGCCTAGTGAGTAAAAAAAATAACGAGCACCTTTTCTTCCCAGTTATTCCCTCACTCAGGACTCCCACTCTTGGTTTATATTACCTAACAGCCTTCTTATACACACACACACACAGAGTCACTCATAAATGGTTCAGTTGAACCCTCCTTGCTGATGATTGCCCCCATCTCACCTCCTAGTTTCCTCCTACCAACATCCTCCTCTTTTGAGTTGCTTGTACCATAGTTTCCAGAAATTTCTCATTGACTTCACCTAGGACTAATGAAATTTTAACACGTAGTTATCTTGTCACCTCTTTTACCTTGTTATACCTGTTACTTGCATTAATGATAAATCCTTTGTGTTCAACGTGTATTCTTTTCATCTCCTTAGTGTACTACATATTCCCTTAAGGAAGAATCATAGCTCACTCTTTTTTAGAGCTCTTCCATGAATGCTCAGTAAACATCACCCACCAAAGCCAGTAATTACCTTTGTTTAATACTCCACCTAACATCTTCTGGATGCCTCTGGATCCAAACTTTCTTTAAATATATTTCAATTTGAGAGATTTTAGTGGAAATTTTACATGAACCTAGAATGAAATACAGTATTTACCAAAAAGGCATCATTCTATTATTACTTCCTGTGTGGCTGTGTAGTTTTCCATAAAGAGAAAAATAGATCATTAAAGCATGAAATAACCAATTAGGTCTAATGTATAATTACCATTAGTAACAATTAATAATAATGATTTAATATCTATTAAATTAGTGCCTGGAACATAGTAAATACTCTACAAACATCTCATTTAATTTTAGCAACAACCCTATAAAGTGGTCTTTATTTATTTTTTTTTTCTTTCTTTCTTTTCTTTTTTTGGTTCCTGGAATCAAACTCAGGGTCTTGCACTTGCCAGCCAGGCGCTGGCTGTTCTGACTTTATCAGCTTTGTCCTGAGCTTCTTCTTCAGCAAGAACCCACCACCGAAGAGGGGTCTGTAGCTGAGACATCTGAAAGGCTCACTGCCAAAGGCTTCCAAAGGCTAAAAGTTAGGTGCGTATTCTGAATACAGCTGGTGAGGGGGAGAGGCACCAGAGCGATCCGACTCAGGAAAGACTCTTCATTCGGCCTTGGGTGACTCCTGGGAAGTTATAGAGAAATCCTATTGCTGATAGGACTACCACTGTGAGCCCTGTAGCATGTCCCTCCATATGCCCTGCTCATCACAGTCTGTACATCAGTGACCGACATTCGGTCTGCCCAATTGTCATGGGGCGTCTTGGTCACAAACAAGCTGTGCATCCAACCTTCCTGAGATGCTGACACACAGGCCTGCCCAGGACTAAAATCTCTTCAAACCACTCACGTTAGCCCTCCTCGAAGAGACATGGCTGAGCTCTCTAGTCAATTTGTTAAAGCTTTCAGGCGTACGTCATCCTGCTTTTGGAAAATTATTTTTCATTTATGTGCTGTACATTATTACTTTGTGTGTAGGCATCATCTATATTGTGCTGCACAAAAATAATTGATTACTCATGAGTGACAGAGTAATTGGCACTACGCTGGTTATTCAGCTATTTTTATGCGTTATAATTACCAGCTTCAGTACATCAGACAGAATTTAATGTTCTTGAAAATTAATATTATCAAAGGACTTGATACAAAAGAATATAATGTTCTTAAATTAAAAGCTTGTCATACATTGATAGAGTCTCACATTGGTGGGTATTTATCAATATTTTATTTTAATCATTTCAAACCCCTTTAACAAGGTGCAGAGCCTGTAGCCCATGTCAGTTTGGTGCAACTGAATTCTAGTGAGTTTACTATTTGCAGAGATAATATTGCATATTTAAGGCTGTGTTGATGACCTGGATTCTTTTATCTGCTGACCTGCATTATAGCCATGAATTCCTTAAAAGCAAAAAAGTATTATTTACATATAACTTTAATAAGTGCCTAAAGTGCTTGGGCTGATGAAATATATTAAGAAAAATAATATAGAACAATAAGGATATCTAAAAGCTCACTGGAAGAAATTCCATCCTTTCTGCACTGTGGTGTACCTGTGATGCAAGAGAGACCCTCTCAGGATAAAGGCATTGTATGGAGCTGAATATGGTTCATAACTTAATGTCATCCTACTCAAAGTGACAAAATCAGGATAGAATGTTTTTAGTAACACTTTGATTGCATAAAGGGAGCCACCTTTAAAATGGCTTAATCTTGTTCTCCCAAAATGCTCTTTCCTTCATGAACTTTGTTTTCTCTTCGTTGATGTATATAATGTATATGTTCCTGACTTTTCTTTCCACTTTTATTCTGCCTTTATATCTTTACCAGTCAGGAATATTTGAAGGTTTATAACTGAGTGCCATTGTTGTAGTCAAGGGTTGCAGGGAGAACAATTACGATCAGGACACAGAATTTATATTATTTATGATGGTCACCCAGAGTTAAACACAAGAAAGTGCAGGAAATCCGTCCACAACACCAAAAACCTAAAAAAATTTAGCTGAGGGCCTGGATCCCACAGTAATATCCTGCATGAGTCCAGCTGAGGACCTAGAGCCCATGACAGTGCGTCCCACAAGTCCAACTGGAAGCCTAGAGCCCACGACAAAGACTCATGGAAGTCTGTTTGACAAATCTGTGTTGGGAAGGCCCAAAGGTCAGAGGTGGAAGCTAGAAAGTCTATGCCAGCAGGATGAAGGATCTGTGCTAGTAGGTTGAGGGTTCTATAGTGGAGCCAAAAAGCGACGCTCAAACAAGAACCAGGGCTCCCTGAAAAGCACCACAGCCGTCCTCAGCGACAGTGAGGTCCCGCACTCCTCCAACGATGAGAACAGTCAAGCACATGCCAGGAAGCCAGCGTGACAACTTCTCCTGGAGTTTAAACAGCAACTATCTTCCCCTCTGGAGCCAGGAAGCGATGCTCATTAACATAAGGACCAGAGCGCCCCAAAGTGAACCGCAGCCACTCTCAGTGACAAGGTCCCGAGCTCCCTCAATGATAATGGCTGAACTCATATTGGGGAAGCCAGCCTGACAAGCTCCTCCAGGAGAACCAA